>JAMPIV010000938.1:0-94638 GCA_024509875.1 Oreohelix idahoensis
GTCATTCCACTTTAACCTCCGCAGGTACACAGCAGGACTGAAATGGAAATTGGACAACTGTTGCAATCATTTCCTAGTACAACTATGATACTTCTCTGTTGACTTGCGTCTGTACATCCCAAGCACGTTGACCTTCCCAGTCAAGGTTACGAATTTCAAATAACGATCGATTTCTTGAGCATGCAACAGGTGTCAGTGTTCCAAAATACGTGGCTATCAATTGAGCTGAAATATCCAAATCTTCTAGAACGGGAAATATGGCCACCATGTTAAGATCCCGTACCGCTTTGATGTCTGCTTTCAACAACCGTTAGAGTCGTGTTAAAATGTCCACCAATAGCGGTTAAGTTCTTCCCAATTTTGTTTATATCACTGATGAAAGTACAGTGATAAGACGCGAATGCCAAAACGTGAGTGTGTAGCAACACTTAATCGTCCCTGTTTTTCTCACTGGTTCAAAAGGAAGAACAACCTGCAACAGCCAACCTCTACTTTAACGGACCATAAAAGCTGAGGTGTTTTTTTAAACTCAAACAGAGGTTTATTTTCCAATGATGATTAAATGGTAAAATGTGGTTCTACGTCCGGTCATCAGGTCATCGAATTTGTTCATAATACCTGCAATATATAGTCAACTACTATTTCAATGCTGGATTTCTGTGGTCCAGAATAACTTTAAACACTGCGGTGACAATGGAAGATTTTGACTCCGGTTTTTACGGTGTATTACTTCCACGTCCACGTAAGGTTGAATATTATACTTCATTCCTTAATACCAGTCCTAGCATAGGCTTCCTTCCGAAGCTATAATATACAACCGGACTGTACAATAATGTGTCTGACCATTGACAAGGCGATGGTCCTCCATTTTTAAGTTATTTACCAATCTACGTCATCACTAAGGACCCACCAAAAAGCAAACGTCATAAACCAATCTACAAATCGAGTGGTTATACATTAAGACCTTGGCCTCTATGTTCAATAATAGTGCACAAAAGTGTGCTTATTAAAAATCTTACAATATCTCTCAGTTAAGTTCAGCGCCCATTTATGCGCAAATAACATTGTGACAATAAGCATATTGCAACAGTGACCTATTACTCTTAAAGGTCCTACAGGCAGCATGGTGCAAAAAGACCATACCAAAGGATTGGGAGATTGCCATCATAACACCAATTTTCAAAAAGGGTGACAATCGACAATGTGGAAACCATAGAGGCATATCCCTTCTCAGTGTCCCTGGTAAAATCTACTCTAGAATCCTAGAGCAGATGAGGTCCAGTGCGGATTACGAGCAAACCGAAGTACTCAAGACCTAATCTTCACACTCAGACAGCTGAGTGAAAAGGCCCTTGAGTATAAGAGTGAGATCCATCTTTGTTTCATAGATCTGGAAAAGGCGTTTGACAGGGTCCCCTGGAGCAAACTTTGGGACTGTTTGGCAAGGAAGAATATTCCAGCACCTCTGATTCATGCTATACAGAGCTTCTACAAGTCTTGCAGAAATTATGTGAGGACAGCAAACCATAAGTCAGAAGAGTTCAGGACCACCACTGGTGTAAGACAAGGTGATATCCTATCACCTTACCTCTTCATACTCCTTATGGACGATGTCATCAAGGCATGTAAGGAGAGAACAAGAAAGTATTCAGTGGGGTACTGGAAGATGAGACAGGTCTATATTTCGGAGCTGGCATTTGCTGATGATGTTGCCCTGATTGCTAAATCAGAGGCACATCTCCAATCCAACCTGCAAGTCTGGAAGGAAGAGCTGGAGAAGAGAGGGATGGTCATAAGCAGCTCTAAAACAAAATCCATGGTGATATCACGAGAAGAAAGAAAACATCAGATTAAGTTGGGAGAACAGGTCCTGGAGCAGGTCGACCACTTTAAATATCTCGGAGCTATCATAGACCGAAAGGGAGGCATCAAAGAAGAGTTGGCCACTCGAAAAGCAGCGGCTGGGAGACTTTTTCAGGTCATAAATCGTGGATTCCTCAGCAAGAAAGAGGTTGGTAAGAAAACGAAGATGGCTATATACCGCTCCACCTATGTCCCAGTCTTGACATATGGATGCGAGTCGTGGGCAATGACTACAACCCACAAAAGCCAGATCCAAATCTCAGAAATGTGGTATCTGAGGAAAGTGGTTGAAGTAACAAGAAGAGACATGGTCCGCAACCAGACGATCCATCAAGGCCTAAAATCCCATCCGCTGCAGACCCAAATAGAACAGTCCCAACTAAGATGGTTTGGCCATGTCTGCAGAATGGGAGAAGATCGGCTACCACGACAAGCATGGGAAACAAAGAGCCAGGGATCCAGACCTCCAGGACGACCCAGAGTCCGCTGGGAGGACAACATTAGACAATCTTTGAAGGACCGAGGACTAGAATGGAACCAGGCCAGGAAGAAGACAGCTGATAGAATGGTCTGGCGCTCTCTCTTCCAAACCTCTACACCTCACGGTAGAAGGGGAACGACTAAGTAAGTAAGTAAGTATTTTCATATCCCATCTTTACATAGTAGTAATAAATCAGGAAATTCCTGTCAGCATAAGCATTGTCAGCATGTATCGTATACTGTTCATTGGTCAACATGTGGAGAAGTCAGTTGATAGCTTTGATGTAACTTCACAAGATACTTGCATTAGCAGTGTTGCTAGATGACAGTGAGTCTTCCGCGCAAAGTGATAACACATCCGCGACCACGTTTTGACTGCCGTTGATGGCACGAATGTCATATTCGTAGGGTTCGAGCGCAAGTGATGCTCTGGCAGCCTTCTCATTACGAAATTTTGCAGTCTTAAGATAGGACAAGGCCCTCTGATCTGTCTCCAAGACGAATTTCGGACCAATAAGATAGCGTTGCAGTTTTGTAAAACAATATAACTCCCGCTCGACAATGGGGTATTTTTTCTCTGTGGGTGTCAATTTGCGACTGACATACAGAATTGGATGTAGACAATCATCGAATTCCTGCATAAGTGTACCGCCGATTCCCGAACAAGAGCCGTCTACTCTAAGGATAAAAGGAAATCGAGTATCAGGCAATCTTAAAATTGGTGATTTTGAGAAAAAAGACTTAAGCAAATTTAATGATTCATTACACGAATGTGTCCAAACAATCTTATTTGGAGAGTTCTTTCTTAATAACGAAGACAGAACTGAAGTAATTTCTGAAACATTAGGCAAGAATTTTCTATAGAATCATACAAGACCTAAAAGACTGCGAACCTGTTCTTTTGTCTTAGGAATTTCTAGATTCAAGATCCCGGAGATAATGGAATCCTCAGGCTTAAGAAAACCGCCTCCTACTTTATGACCAAGACTTTAATATCATCGCGGGCCCTCACTATTTGGACTAAGCAAGATCAACACGTTGGATTTCCCTCCCTGGCTAATAAAGTATGCAAAGTCAAACACGTGGAAGGCAAGCGTCTTTATTGCCAGGGTCTGATTCTTAGTCTAGCCACGCTTCCTTTCTTTGTTTCATGCACTAGAACTCAGATCCGTAGATGCATAAACTGTCGTTCCTTTTAAAAGGGGTTACCTGCTGTCAGGATTACGTCAGCACGTCAACGGAAACACGGGAAGGGCGGGGCATATGATGTTTTGTAGTTTCTAGAGATTCAACGGTTCGTTTATGACAGTGCAGGGTGTTAACGCTTGCAGCGACTGCATTTCCTTTGATGTACTCTCAGGAAACGCAATTCGCTCACGTAGAGAAAGATCTAAAGGCAGGCACCCGGGAAGCGAAATGGTCCACGGGCGGTGTTGGCGCTACTTCGGACCTTCATTTAAAAATCGACCAGCAAACTTCCCAAAATCGAACAGAGGTGTGAAACTCCGAACAGGAGATGAAAGAATAGTCATTTTAAATATATAGTCCGGAGTATTTAATTCAGGGTCAGTTTGCAAATCAAGAGTCCTAGAATAGTCTAGCGCGCATTTTGGAGTCTTATTTTATTGGATTTCCTATACAAGTAACGTGGAGATATTCTTAGTTTCTTGATTTTTGCGGTAAAATATTGATAGCATTTAAGAGTTTTAACGTGTTAAGTTCATTATATTTCACTGGATTTTTGTGTTAATTTAAACCTATTAAATAAACCTATAGCAAAGTTCTCCAGATGTAAATCGAAAATGTAACTACCCGTTATCTCCCGAGTAATAGATGCGTAAAATAACACTAGTCAACAACCAAAATGTACCAGAAATGAAAATAAGTGATCTTAACTAATTTTGGTGTGCTGAAAACGAAAATGACATTAAAAAATGTTGATTGGCTTTAGTTTTCAAGATATATGCTACTAGTTTATTTAATTACGTTCATTTTATATATATGACGCAACTGTTGTGGGCGATTGCATAATTTTTTCTAATCACCAATAAAAATGTAACTAGAAGTTGATGATGCAATCCTACCTATGATTACATCACCTTTGTGTATAAATATCTTATCTCTGATAAAATTTTGCCATTAGTTAGTGCATTTGTCCTTATCAAAAGTATCGTAGTTAGAAATGCCCAGGACATGTGTGAACAGTTCTAATAATTTCTGTTATATATGTGGTGGGGTGACATTTCTATCAGAAAAACGAAATATAACTAAAGTCATTAAGAAGGCGTACAGTTTGTATTTTGGCTGCAGAATAGGAGATCAAGATAAGAGCTGGGCGCCACACATATGCTGCAATACATGTGCAGCACATCTTAAACTGTGGTTGACTGGCAAAAGGCAAGCTTTGCCTTTTGGAGTCCCAATGATTTGGAGAGAGCCCACTGATCATCTCAACAACTGTTACTTTTGCATGGTCCCTCCAATTGGGAAAGGCATATCAAAGAAGAAAAAATGGACTCTGGAATATCCAAACATCCCCTCTGCAATACGTCCGGTACCACATGGCGATGACCTACCAGTTACCAAAGTGCCATAATCATTTTCAGCTGCTTCCACTGATGAAGAAGAGGACATTGGTGGTCCTGAACCATCAACCTCAAGCGACCCAGATTTTGAGCAAACTACATCCACTAAACCACACATAATAACCCAAGGCGGAGCTTTTGGGTTCCAGATTGCAACAGCGGAATCTCCTGGCAGAAGATGTTACAATTTCTGTGTACAGGAACCGCCAGAAGCCGCTTATTGCATTCTTTTTTCAAAGAGGGTGACCTTTCTGCGTGCCACAACATTTCTGGTTTAATGGCAGCCCTCAAAATCAATTACATACCGGAAGAGTGAAGACTTTTCATTCATTCATCCAAGACGAGTCTTAAAGCTGTTTTGTTGAATAATGGTAATGTGTTACCGTCAATTCCAGTTGGTCACGCAGTTCATATGAAAGAAACTTATGAAAACATTAAGCAGCTTTTGATGTGTATAAACTACGATCATCATCATTGGTCACTTTGCGATGACTTAAAAGTGGTCGCTCTTTTGCTTGGACTACAGGGTGGATACACCAAGTACTGTTGCTTTCTCTGTGAGTGGGATAGCCGTGCACGAAGTGACCATTACATCAGAAGACATTGGCCAATCAGGCAGTCATTGCAGCCTGGCAGTAAGAACGTTGAGAACCCAGTCGACACCAAAGAGAGGGAGTATTTGTTGGTCCGCAAATTCGAAAACTTCTTCATGATGACGAGTTTCTTTGCGTGTTGCATGGCAAGGAAAAAGCAGCATGGCTAGCATTTAAGTCAGTGGTGGACAATGTTCTTGGAAACAACAGATCTGATAATTACAATGAAATTGTAGAAAATTTCCTTCTGAAGTATAAGAGTCTTGGCTGCAACATGTCTTTGAAAATTCATTTTCTGGATTCTCATCTGGATTTCTTTACGTCAAACTGTGGAATGGTCAGTGATGAGCATGGTGAACGATTTCACCAGGACATTGCTGCTATGGAGACAAGGTATCAAGGCAACTGGAGCCCTTCAATGCTTGCTGATTACTGTTGGACTGTGACAAGAGACACCTCATCGATTGACTACAAGAAGCAAGCAAAGAGAGCTCGAACAGCGACTGAATAATGACGGAATGGGTTCAAACGGGCCTTTTTAAAACATGATATGTGAACTTTAAATAATGTTTTTATTTTTTCTATCATTTTATGTTGAAATATCAATTAATTGAGTATGTAACCACAATTTTTATAATGCTAAAGTAGAAAGACTAGCTGTTCACCCCAGAGAATTAAACAAGCATACATTATTTGTATTACTGTAATGTAAATTCATCATTTTTAAAAAAACCAGAGCCAATTGGTGAATTTCATTATGATATTTGAAATCAACATTTCAAAATCAATAAGAAATGGTATATTTAATTTCTGGTACAAATAACTTTTGAAAATTTGGTGACTAGTGTAATTTATAAGCCGCTAGGCGATTGATAATTGATTAATAATGCAGTTTAGTTCTATATATATACGTGTGTATTTTCTAACGACTAGACACTCGCGGGGAGTTTTTTTTTTTTTTTAAACATATATATAATTAAATACTGGAGTGGCTAAAATAGTCCTACCTGTAAAATTAACGCGCGTCCGAACATGATTTGTATTCTTTTGATGACATGTTTTCTATTTTTTACATATAGGCTGGACAATATCTTTGCATCCTAGCATTTCATAGCGTCCTACTGACTTTGGTTCTTACACCATCCAGTGTTTTATGAACAATAAAATAAAATCTAAGTGTTGTGACCCCTATGCGGTCCACCTCTCCATTTCATGAGAGTAATCCAACCAAGAACTATAAATCATAATCAATTCCTTTAAAGATAACTGGAGAAGAACAATTGCCAGAAGTGATTCTATAATTTTTACTGCTCTGCTGTGGCAAACTTTATATCATTATTTTCCAACTGACAGTAAACGTTTTTTTTTCTACTGGATTAACCCCCGAAAAGAAAAACTCACTGGTCAGCCTTTGCCATCACTCTGTATTCATCACGCCATAGAAGTCTCTTAACCACCAGCGGTGAGACCCACGGGACAAATATATTCTTATATATACATCTGTTAAATCCCGAGAACAGTGCCATCCCACAGAACCTTTAGAAACAACCAAAAGACACTAAAGCTTCGATTTCAGCGACTACGGGGAAATAGCTGAACGCAAAACCCGCTAGTCTGGGGCTGAAAAAGGAAGAAAAAGACTCAGAGTATTTTGAGTACTTGCTAGATTATTATGTTTTTGTTATTTCATGGAATGCCGGCTCAACAACGATCGGTAAGTGAGAATGGTGTGGCCACTGCGAGCGTGTATTGAATGAATGAAATATTAGATAACCTTAAATTATTTTTTTACTTGGTAAACATCAGTATACTTGATTTCTTGTTTTTTTTCTCTCTCTGTGGGGTTGTTTAATTTTCTTTCTCCCCTCCCTTAATCTGCTTAGTCAAGGGATAACATTGGGAATAATAGAAATCTGTTCCTATACCCCATTCTGATTATTGTATACCCATCAGTTAAAAAAATTGATCTCTCTTTGGGTTAATTATCTCTCTGAAGAAATTGTCTTTGGATTGGGTTTTTTCTATACCAGAGGGGAGGGCCTATTGAGATACTATTTACCTTTCTCCCCCCCCCCCTTTCCCGCCCTTGTCTGTAACTATTGATTTTTTTTAATGTATCATGATAGATGTTGTGATTTTGGTTTAATGATAATACTTACTTAGTCGTTCCCCTTCTACCGTGAGGTGTAGAGGTTTGGAAGAGAGAGCGCCAGACCATTCTATCAGCTGTCTTCTTCCTGGCCTGGTTCCATTCTAGTCCTCGGTCCTTCAAAGATTGTCTAATGTTGTCCCCCAGCGAACTCTGGGTCGTCCTGGAGGTCTGGATCCCTGGCTCTTTGTTTCCCATGCTTGTCGTGGTAGCCGATCTTCTCCCATTCTGCAGACATGGCCAAACCATCTTAGTTGGGACTGTTCTATTTGGGTCTGCAGCGGATGGGATTTCAGGCCTTGACGTATCGTCTGGTTGCGGACCATGTCTCTTCTTGTTACTTCAACCACTTTCCTCAGATACCTCATTTCTGAGGTTTGGATCTGGCTTTTGTGGGTTGTAGTCATTGCCCACGACTCGCATCCATATGTCAAAACTGGGACATAGGTGGAGCGGTATACAGCCATCTTCGTTTTCTTACCAACCTCTTTCTTGCTGAGGAATCCACGATTTATGGCCTGAAAAAGTCTCCCAGCCGCTGCTTTTCGAATGGCCAACTCTTCTTTGATGCCTCCCTTTCGGTCTATAATAGCTCCGAGATATTTAAAGTGGTCGCCCTGCTCCAGGACCTGTTCTCCCAACTTAATCTGATGTTTTCTTTCTTCTCGTGATATCACCATGGATTTTGTTTTAGAGCTGCTTATGACCATCCCTCTCTTCTCCAGCTCTTCCTTCCAGACTTGCAAGTTGGATTGGAGATGTGCCTCTGATTTAGCAATCAGGGCAACATCATCAGCAAATCCAGCTCCGAAATATAGACCTGTCTCATCTTCCAGTACCCCACTGAATACTTTCTTGTTCTCTCCTTACATGCCTTGATGACATCGTCCATGAGGAGTATGAAAAGATAAGGTGATTTTTAATGATAATAAACTCCATAAACCTGTAATTACTGTGTCGGTTGACCCATTACCCCATATCTGTTACACGTAGTTTGTATTCACGTCTGTGCGCTTGTATCACCAAACTGGTGTGTGTACATGTGTGTAGGGTAACTGGCAAAATTGTTTAGCCAGGAGAGTAAGGAGTCTGCAGGTAAATAAAATGTCATAAGATAGGCTGATTTGGAGAAAATTACACGATTCAGAGACTGTCCTTCCTCTTACCCAGCACCCTTGTGAATCAACTATCTATTACTTACCCCTTAGTATCACAGAGTATTCACTATCATTCTCCACTCGGACGGGACCACTATTTCTAAGACCTATCTCAATAAAAATTACGACATCAACAAAGACTCAATTCCAAGAACATATTCTACCCACGATTGATGGAAAAGGCAAATATCATCAATATAGTTAATGATGTCATCATGACTAGAGAAATTTTTTTTGCATCATACGAACAAGGTCGCAGGAGCGTTAACGAGATCAACAGACATAAAATTAAATTGGAACAATCCCAAAGGTGTAGCGAAAGCAGTATACGGTTTTGCTCTGTCCGACAAGGGGACTTTCTAATAACCTTTAGATAAATCAAATTTACTGAAAAAAGTATCTGTAGATAGTCTATCCAATAGAGAATCCAACAAAGGTAGAGGTTCCGCATCCGAGATTGTCAAAGCATTTAAACGCCTGAAATCAATGCAAATCCCAATGGATTTGTCTTTCTTTCTAATCAAGACCATAGGAAAACTATATGGAGATTGAGAAGGAGAAATTATGTTTAATTATATCATATCCTCTATTTCTTTTTGTACTTGTGATTGAAAATGTACAGGGATAGAATAATGTTTAAGTCTGACTGGTCTGAAATCAGTAAGGAGAATATCATGTTCAATGATATTTGTACGCCCAGGACTATCCGTGAGCACGTCAGGAAAAGATTGTAGTAATAAAGAAATCTATCTTTCTGAAATGGAGCAAGAGTCGGTGAAACAGAAATGTCCTTCCAATTCTCAGTAGAAGAAAGTGGTAAAGTAAGTAGAGATAAAAGAGACTCAGAAATATTACGTAATTCAGACAACTCTTCCTGTGTGACAGCTTAGGAAGAGCGACGATCAATAGGCTCGTTGATAGCCTCAAAAACTGGTTTACGATGTGGAGGACGAGAGTGAAATTGTTGCAACATGTTGATGTGAAAGGTTTTTTCCTTTCCTTTAATAGATATAATGTAATCAACATCTGACAATCTTTCAAGCACAGTATATGGTCCTCTCCAAGATACAAGTAATTTATTGTCCTTATTGGGTAACAATACACAGGCCTCATCACCCGGCCATAATTGGTGCAGTTTTCTAGTGTTGATTAACAAACAATCTTGCCTTAAGTTTAGCTTTTTCTGATGCTTCTACAGCTATCTGGCATGCATCGACAATTTTCTTTCTCAAGTTAACCACGTATTGGTAGGAGGTTTGAACATCATCATGCATGTCAGCTCCAACCAATAACTGTTTTAGAATGGACATAGGTCCTCTTGGCTTGGCACCGAAGACTAATTCAAACGACGAAAATCCAATATGTTTGACCGGTATTTCCTGACAGGCAAACAATACCGCTGGGAGCACTCTATCCCAATCCTGCGGGTATTTCGCAGTTACCTTGCATAGCATTTGTTTAAGACAGCGGTTTAGCCTCTCAATTTTCCCGTTCGCAATTGGGTGATATTCACTACTAAGAGATCTATCTATCTCAAACTCTCTCATAACCTGAGTCATAACGTCAGAAATAAACTGAGTTCCCCGATCTGATATGTTTTCGGGAAAACCCAATCGACTGAAAATTTAAAATAGCGCGTCAGCAACATCTGTAGTGGATATTGTTTTCAGAGGAATAGCCTCTGTCCGGCGCGTGCACAAATCAATGCATGTTAGCACATAACGATGACCTCTAGCTGACGTAACTGGTAGTGGACCTATAATGTCGATTGCCATTTTTGCGAATGGACGCAAAGATCTGTCTAATGCCTGGATAGGCATATTATGCTTGGGGCGTTTAGCTGCCACATCTTGGCAAGTTTTGCCCGTGCGACAAAAATTTTTCACATCTCTTGTCACCCCAAGCCAAAAGAAATGAGACAAAACCCGCTGTTTTGTCATGGCAACCCCTAAATGTCCTGCACATTTAACATCATGAGCATGCCATAAGAGAAATGGGCGGAAACTCAGTAGGTACCATAATTTGTTTTTTTACTGATGTGGAATCTTGCAAATTCCGAATCAAGATCCCATTCTTGATTGTATACCAGTGTAAAGAATTATCATTAAATACCACATCATCAGACTTGGCAACATAAAATTTTTTTTTTTAATGAATCATCTTCATTTTGAATCTGTATGAATGATTGTTTGTCATTAAGTTCAACATGTAAATCATCCTCATCTGTCCCCTCCTTATCAGACATCTACTCATCAGTCACCACCGCCTCAGTCACCCTCTCATCATTCATCACCTCATCAGTCATTTCCTCAATATGGACCTGTTCATGCAACTTTGCATGAGACTGAGCTCTAGTAGTGGCAGCATTTGCCATAAGCAAATGTTGCTGTTCCCATATTAAAATGTCATCATTAGTGCATTCATGAAGACCAGGGATATTCCGCAGGGTTATTCCAGCAATTGGTTTGTCCAACAGGCACACGAAAGTCCTTTCAATTAAAAAAAGGGTATCTAAGATTACTTCAGCAGTTGGATAATATTCAACTGTGCCCCCGAATGTAATGCACTTGACATCTTTGCCTGTGTAATCAGATTAGTCCACTAATGGCCTTTGCACCCCAACAGTAGTGCACCTAGTATCTCTGAGCACTGAAACAAGTTGGTTGTTTACAAAACCCCTATTAAACACTAGTTTTTTGTGTGTTTTTTTGCGTACGCCCGCTATTACTCGAGGCGAAATCTAACCTGAGACTGATTTTTACGTATCCCTTTTTTTCTTGTACAGAGACAGGTGTCCCTCGCTATTTACGCAGATACTCGCCGATTTCGGAGGTATCACTAGAGCTAGGTCGGCTCAGGAGCTGCCAGTCCCTGGTCGATGACACTACTTCAAATGTCCTCGCCAGGGCTCGAGTTAATCAAGTCCAAATCCCTGTCGACGAAAAATCTTCAAATGTCCTCGCCCGGGTATGATCCCGGTCACCCGGTCGCCAACGCAGTTTGGGAACCTCTACACCAGCGCCGCTCCAAAAAACACTAGTGAACCTGCACCATCATAAGAGGACATGACTGGCAAAGGATGTCCACACAGGAGCCTTGGAACTCCCTGTAGCTGAAACAAAGAATTACATTCAGAACAATTAGTACTATTTGACAAGTCCACATTACATGCATTTGCATGAGCAGCAACATTGTTATTTTCGACTGTATTATTATCATTTTGATGCACAACTACATTGGAACGTTCAGAATTCCTAGAACGTCGAAAGTTCTGCTGAGAACTTCAGTTGTTGTAATTATTTACATTGTTTCCATAGAATGACCTTTGGCCTGTTTGATTGGAAATTATATCCAACTCTGTTCCAATCCCTGCTAGGTCTGAAAGATGACTGTTGAGATATATATCCATCATTATATGAATGGAAATTCCTTTGAGGTTGTTGTGACCGATTGTTAAAATTATACTTCCCTCTGAAAGATCCAGTATTATTATCTCGATTTAATCGAAAATTTCTGTCCATGCTATTTGATCTTTATCTGTGTAGATTGGACATCTAGAAATCATCGCTATCAAAACCACTAGAAAAACACGTACATAAAATAACACAACAACACCTAGTTAACAACGGCTTGCTAATTGATAGTCAGTCTGGGTTTAGACCTAAACATTCATGTCACACAGCTCTAACTAAGATTATTGACAACTGGCACTTAAATATTAATAACGATAACATATGTGGGGCAGATTTTGTAGACTTTAAAAAGCATTTGATATGATAGATCACGCTATTTTAATTGGAAAACTAGAAACATCAAAAGTAAACCTTCAACTAGTGACGATAATTAAATCATTCCTGTCAGACAGAAAACACGTAGTTTCTTACAATAACTCTTGCTCAAACCCAACCGTAATAAATACCGGCGTTCCTCAGGGCTCTATTCTTGGGCCTCTACTTTTTGCCATATACATTAATGACCTTCCACTACACGTCGAGCACGCATCCTGTGACTTATTTCCTGATGACTGTACTGTCTACACGAGTGATACAAGTTGCAACACACTCGAACTATCGTTACAAAAAGATACAGACAATCTGATTAAGTGGAGCATCGGAAATCGCATGCTAATAAATATAATTAAAACAAAGTGCATGTTAATATCAACTAGACAAAAATTACAAAATTCAGAGAAAACAACACTTCAGATCTATATTGGTACCTCACCAATTGAAAATGTTAATGAACATAAAACTCTAGGAATAGTCGTTGACCAGCATCTAAATTGGAACTCACATGTACATGCACTGACCAAGCAAACGCCATAGAAAGTTTACCAGTTAGCTAAAATCAAACATTTCCTAGATGAAGATGCACGAAAATTGTTCTATATATCTCACATACAAACAAACCTTGACTATTGCTCCACAATCTGGGATGGTTGTTCTATGTCCAACACAAAAAGACTTCATTCACTACAAAAGCGTGCAGTGCGTCTAGTTTCTGACAACTGCCAAACACAGTGTGTAGATCTATATAAAGATCTCAAAATACTGCCTCTAAGAAAGCGCTTTCTGTTCAACAAAGTTAAATTTGTTCACAAAATCCTGTCACAGAATGCTCCAGCATATCTGTGGCCAATGTTCAAATACAATGAAAGACGCAGTCAACGCCTTAACAAAATACAAGTGCCCAAGCCCAGGCTTGACTTATTCAAGAAAAGCTTAGTGTTACGGTGGGATATATTAGAGGATCATGCATGTATACGCGAATGATAGCAGGTGTTCATTCAGGACATTATGGTCAGTACACATAACAAAGCCGGTAGGTGAACAGGTCCACGGGAAAACATGGTTGACATTTCATACATAAAGTTACTTCACAATAGTATCTATCAACACATCAAAAGTACATAGCAATGGATAAGCGTAGTAGATTATCCCTCGTCCGTCAATAAGTGTCAAACGTTAGACATCTTTACGTGGCATATAATATAATAATGATGCACTACTCTCATCTCCACTCAATCCTGGCCGTTATACTAAAGGTTCGGACAATCCACGAAAACCAAAGTAATGCGGCAGAAGAAATCAGGGCAAACCAAATATTAGTTGCCTCATATCTCAAAGTTACACTTGTAGTAAAGTATGGTATGAACTTCTAGATAAGTTCGTGAACCATCTTACACATAACGTGGCGGCCTCATAAAATCAATAATGCCACAATGGATATATTCATATCACGCTCCATTATCCCGGAGCTCGAAAAATTACATCCCTCTTGGACGCAAACACAAAGACCGAAGCCCAATTAATTTACACACTGAACCCCACGACATGTGACCGAAACGACACTAGTTGACCGTCGCTCAACACGGGTGAACGCATCGCTCACCACGGGTGGACGCTTCGTGCAAACCGTAGTTTGACTACAGGCGAACACAATTCCTCACATAAAAATGGAAATGTGCTAGCGTGTAGTAACATGTCACACTATTTTATCTGCATCTCAAATCTATCCTTAACACTTAGCTTACTCTGCTGCTCATCTTTGGAACTATCTTCCACATTATCTAAAACATAACAACCTCAGTCCCTGTTCATTCAATCGTAGACTTTTCGAATACTTTATGAGTTCTGATTATCTGCCGCCCTAATTTGATTATTTTTCCGAACAAATGATATAATATCAAATGTAGGATTTGTCGTATTTTGAATCTGTCTAACAACACGGTCATATTTACCGCGCTCACTATAGGATAAATGGACCGATAGAATAGCCAATCAGGACTCTCCTTTTCTAGTATGTATAAAGAAACTTTTTTATGTTGGACAGAAAGGGCCTATTCTGTGTATTTGATAGGAAGGAGTTATTTTATTTCTTAAAGAATAAAGATATATACAGGGAAATACATAACTATTATAACACCTGGGATATTACTTAATAAGTAGGTGTAAAGACGGCCTCATAATAGTAATTCATTTAAAGAGAAAAATTGGTTTTAGTGATATTTCTACATCAGGGTAGTTCCCAATTTAGCTAATTAAAGACTGCATAGATTTAAATGCCATGTAAAAACTAAACAACAAAGATATAGAAAGATAGAGATAAATTAGCAATTTAAATATCACTTTAAATAATTAAAATCGGCCCAGTAATAAGTTAGATATAGAATATTTAAACTTAGTCACATTATACGGGCAAGCTGAAAAACGTTTAGGTTTTGATTCTTAAACTCACATTTGTACCATGCTTCCGATTGGGCGGACACGGCGCTATATATAGAACTGGAACTTAGAGGAGTTCCGCCACAAAATTTAAATATACCAAGCTGAATGAATCGAGCGCAAACTGTTACTGCAAAGTCTTTTGCCACTGTGATCTAGAAGCAGACCTAAATTTCCCTTTAAAAGCCTGTATCAGCTTGTGTATTATTGCCTGATGGTAAGAAAGATATATATATATACAGTAGAACCTCAATAGTTGACCACCTCCCTACATTGACCACCTCCCGAAGTTGACCACATTTTCATAGACCGGACACGCACCACATGTACTCAATGGAAGACGACCTCTATAAGTTGACCACCTCTGTAAGTTGTATCTTGACCACTTGGACTATGACACACAATAGTAATTTACCCTCTATTACTTGACCAGTTAAAAAAAAAAATCAGTGTCTTTGAATTTTGTCGGCAGAGGCTTTATGACCGCTTTTCGAATGATGCTTGCCGACAAAGAAAATTAACCTAACCTCTTTGATTTTTTCGCAAACATGCAGTATAAAAAGACCAACTTCTAAGCAAAATCTTCATGTACTGTTCACGCAGTACATATACTAAAATTGGAACGATACAGAGAAGATTAGCATGGCCCCTGCGCAAAATCTTTATTCTTGCTATGACTGCTCTGCCGGTTGATAGTAATTCAACTACTAAACTGTAAGTTCTCTCTCAGACTGTGTTTTATACACTTTATTGTTGACAAAATTAACCTAACCTTTTTGATGGCCCAAAGGAAAGAACTCAAGGAGCTGACAATGAAGGAAAAGGTTGATCTTCTACATTTTCTGGAAAGCAGCAGCCAAAGAAAGACGGCAGAACATTTTGGGGTTAGCAAGACCACAGTTAGCAACATCCAAAAACGTAAACATGAGTACTTGGAGAGATGTGGTAAGGAAAGTGGAGATCTACAGCGGAAAAGGAGGAAAACTCCCCTAGAGGAAGTCAATGAAGCCACATTAAACTGGTTCAAACAAATGAGGGCAGTTAACGCCCGAATCTCTGGGCCGATGATTCAAGAAGTTGCTAAAAAATTCGCAAGGGAATTCGGGGTGGCAGAAGATTTCCAAGCATCAAGTGGTTGGCTCGAGAAATTTAAACTGCGACACGCGATCTCCCAGAAAGTGTTGTGTGGTGAATCCAATGAAGTTCCAGTAGAAGCTGTGGAAGAGTTCATCAAAAAGTTTCCTTACTTCGCCAGAGGCTTCAAAGACGACGACATCTTTAATGCTGACGAGTGCGGACTCTTTTTCAAGGCGATGCCTGACAGGAGCCTCGCCATGAAGGGTGACAAATGTAAGAGCGAAAAACTTTCCAAAGAACGTTTCACAGTTATGCTTTGCGCTAGCTCAACCAGAGAGAAACTAAAGCCCTTGGTGATTGGTAAATCGGCAAAGCCACGCGCAATCAAGAACATGAAGCCCAAAGACCTCCCCGTCACTAGCAGATCAAACAAATCCGTATGGATGACTGGCGCCCTATTTGAGGAGTGGGTAAGGGGCATCGACCGAGAAAGGAAGAAGAAGAAACGGTCTATTCTACTGACAGTAGACAACTGTCATGGCCACCCACAAGTGGAACATCTCACAAACGTGACACTGAAATTTCTGCTTCCAAACACGACCTCAAAACCCAACCTCTTGACTAAGGCATCATCAAAACATTTAAAATGCACTACCGGGCCCAGCTCCTGCAGTGGGTCATTACTAAAACACAGATCTGTGGTCCGCCTGTGGAAGCAACTTCATTCACTGCATCAGTTAACGCTCTGGATGCTGTCCTCTGGATCAGTTCTGCTTCGAATAAAGTTCAGCCGGAAAAGATACAGAAGTGTTTCAAGAAATGTGGATTTGTCACAACCCAAGAGCATGACGTTTTAGCCCCATCGGACAGTCCATCGCCAATGGCAGAATTCGAAGCAGTAGATTTTGAAGGTTTTGTTGCAATGGATGATGAGGTGACAACCTATAATGAACCTGACCCAGAAAGAATTTTCCAAGCGATATTGTCTGAAGTACAGACAAGCATAACAGTGCATGAAGCAGCTGGTGAAGTTGAAGAAGCAAGTGACGATGACACAGAAATTGCAGAGACTCCAAAAGAAGAGGCTGTCAGGCATCTGATAATGCAGTTGAAGTCATTTGCTGTGGAAAAATGCCCAGGTATGTTGAGTGATGTAGCCAGCGTTGAGAGTGCTTTCTCCACTTATGTTTGTAATAAGAGTAAGACACAGACCAAGATTTACTCCTTTTTTTCAGAAAGAATGATTAAACCATGATAAAACAGATGTTGATTTGATGTTGTGATTATGTATGATTTCGTATGATACTTTATTCTCCAATATAAGCTGTTCAAGGAAGTAAAATATCAGAACAATAGGCCTCGTTCCGTATGTTGACCACCTCCGTATGTTGACCGGTTTGCTACAGTCCCTTGGGTGGTCAACTTATAGAGGTTCTACTGTATGTATATATAATGTTGATTATTTGCCTGTGTATACCCGCTTATGTGTTCGGTGATGTGTAGAAAGTAGAAAATGTGTCTAATATTTGTAAGTAGGGCAAAAATTACGACTGTAAGTTTTAATAGGGTATTTGAATGAGTATTTCATCCTGGAATTACACACTGTTCGCGAATATAAGATAGGAGTACAGGGATTGTTAACATGATGTAATCAAGTTGTCACTTGCTATTGTGTACTTAACCAAATCATTGTACGGAAGCCAATCATGGGCTAAGGAATCTATCTTAGTATGTTTACAGAAAATGAATAATCACATGGAACTGGCTGTAAGAGAAATGAAGTTATTTGTCCTGTGCAAACTGTTAGCACAATATCTGAATAATGTTTATATGTGATGTTGTGTGTGTGTGGAGTGGTGCTGGAGCCTACATGGAATGCGGTTATTTTTCATTCCAGGTTCTGTCTCGATATTACAAAGTATGAAACATCCACTGTAGAGGAAGTCTGTTGGTGCCTACAGCTCTTTATATACCTAGAGCCATACCACGTTCCCAGCCTGGAGTTGCAGTTTGTGTAATCCTGGCCTGTTGGATGCAGATCATCATCTAATAAGATAGGTGGAATCTAGTTCCACTGTACAGCAAATCCAGCCAAATATAAAATTATAAACACCACACCTAAGAAAAAAAGAAAACATTTAAGGATGATATATGTAGGACATTTGTTCAATAAAGTGAATTCTACAGTCCAGGGACAGTGATTATAGTATTAGGAAGGAAAGTAACTGACATTATCTCGTTACCTTTACCTTATTATTCATTATGGAAAAGTACATTCCATATTATTTATTTAATGATGTATATACCCTTTGATTTCTTTTAGAATTCCTGACCGAAAAAATAAAGCGGTATAGGACAAATAAATTGTAAATAATTTCAGTCAGTCTTGCTTAATAATTCTTATTAAGTTAATGTTCTGTATTGATATTTATTACATATAATTTATTCAATTTTCCCCTAGATAACTAGCCATTAAAACAAAAGTATATTCATTAATCAATGTGGGATCTAGAGAGGTAGCAGATAGATCTTCAGTACCCAACACTATCATCATACTTGAAGGTTTACATAGCTTGACCCCACTATTGATGTCGATACACCCTTGCTCTTTTCAGAGAAGGGGGTATTTCTTATAAGACCAGTCTCTTATCTGGCACTATCCTGGTATCATCTGATACACCTTTGTGTCTAGGAAAGCCTTTAATTTAATAACATCCAAACCTCTCGCGACAGGATTAATGATGATGTTTGTACTTTTCAACATATTTTATTTCATGTTTATGATTAGATACTGAGGATGTGAGTATGCTATTATTTTACCTTTACAACGTTGAATTACTTTACATTGATGAGTAAAATGCATGTGAGAATAAATGAAATCAGTATAACAGACGAGAGAAAGGAAGGGCAGAATGTCAGACGGGCCTGCGTGCCCAATTCTCAACCCTTTGAAAATAAAGTTCGTTCGTTCCTTTTTATGACCAAAAGATGGCATGTGTCCTCCTTTTTGTGTTGAACAATATGGTCACCCTATAGTAATAGAACTATAGTCGGAGTCGGACTTCTTACATTTCTGGAGTCGAAGTCGGAAAATGTTTTGACCTACTCCACCACCTTGATTCCAACAATACCACAAGAAATGTGCTTCCGAGCTCTGTAGACCAGCGTTGCCACTTTGAATTTGGAAAAAAATCTAGATATCGACGACATGAGCTTTTTTGGGCTAGTTTTACGCTACTTTGGGCGAAATATAGGTGGCGTTCTTCAACTAATAAAGGAAAATGACACCTTGACGAGACCACCCCCCCCCCACACCCCCCCCCAAAAAAAACCAAACCTAGATCTAGTTGAATTAACATAGGAGTGGCAACGCTGCTGCAGACCACGTGGTCCACACATGCAGTGATGCCACAGCTGGGTATTTCTTACTAGATCTGGGTTTTTGGGCTTCCGTCTGGGTATCTGGGTAATTTTTTTCGAAATCTGCATTAATCTGGGTATATTTGACAATTGGCATTTACAATGTATGTATATTCTGTGCACTGAGCATTATACATTATATGTATATTATAATTAAATGTAAAACATTATGTGCTATATATTTTTTATTCCACTTAAATTTAATTCTTGTTTTTAACCACATCAAGGACGTTGTTTTTTGACTCGTTTACATCAGCTATCTATTTCCTGTTATTCTGTTAATGGCTGTCATCTGCAATATTCAGTCATTTTTGTGATGTGTTATAAAGTATTCTTTTTACATTTTAGACTTAAGCAGATAAACAGCATATTGTTTTTATTTTTTTATTATAAGATTATAAAATGAGCTATGATGAAGGTACGCTAGGTAGTTGTGGTAGCATGACGACACACACGCCACCGCGTAAAAAAGTGAAGCCATGGTATCAGCAGGCTTTTTGTTCGGAATGGCTAACAGACAGCGAACTGAAGGATTGGATAAAGCCGGACTCTGGTTATGCTGCGATTTGTACGGTCTGTTCCTGTAAATTAACTAATGCTAACAAAACAGCTTTATTGACACATAAAAGCACACAGAAGCACATGAAAAACTTTGAAGCCAAAAGCAAAACTCTGAACATTAACAAGTTTTTCATCAAACCAAAAGAGCCCTGTCTCCAAGACACAATTGCTAAAGCGGAGATAGTGTTGTCGGCTTTCATGGCAGAACATAATACTCCGTTTTCGCAAGCTGATCATTTGATTGAATGTTGCAAGCAGATGTTTCCAGACAGCACAATTGCTCCAAAAATGTCACTGAAGCGCACCAAGGCTGCCTATGTGATGCAGTGTGGCATTGCTCATTTTGAGCGGCTTGAAGTTATAAACATTTGCAGAAATCAGAAATTTTCTATACTCGTTGATGAGAGTACTGATATTTCTACGAACCAGATGTTGGCAGCCGTTGTGCGATTCTGTGACACAAAAACAAGAAAAGTAGTTGATTCACTGTTAGACCTCATTGAGGTGGAGGATGGGACGGGTCTTGGCATGCTTACAGCTGTTAAGAAATTGTTGAGCACGCATGAAATCCCGCTTAGTAACGTCATTGGTTTTGCTGCAGACAACTGTGCCACTATGATGGGGACTGCAAGTGGTTTACAGGCACATCTGAAGAAAGAGATTCCACATGTCTTTGTTCTCGGCTGTGTTTGTCATTCATTTGCACTTTGTGCAAATGCTGCCAGCAACCACCTACCATCTTGGCTTGAAATTTTCATAAAGAATGTCTGCTTCTTTTTTTCGCGTACTAGTAAAAGAAATCTCCAGTTCCAGTTAATACAAATACAAGAAACATAAAGTGTAGCTGTGTGAAACACGCTGGCTGTTCCGTGAAGCAGCCATTGAGAGGATCCTTGAGCAAATGGGATGCTCTGCACTTGTATTTCCAATCCGAAGCTTCAGTGGACAACGTCGACGGTGCGGGGCAAATCCTGCAGACGATGAACACTGTTCGCACGAAGCACACGAGTGTACTGTCCGTCTTCACAAAGTGTACACGCCAAGAGAGTATCGTTTTCTTCTCAGTATGTTTATTAGGCAGGAAGTATTGCAGCATGAGCATCGCACTCTTGCCGACATTGATCCTTCGGATGTACAGGTGCACAAGAAACTGAATTACATTGAGCTGGGTGGACAATGTGAAGCGCAGTTAATCCGACAACCGTTACGAAATAAAGAAGTCCAGTTTCGCAAGGATGCATTGGCATACCTGATTGAACTTTGTCCTCATATACGACGCAGGTTCCCACTTGAACAAAACAGTGTTCTGTCGCAAATGCAGTTGTTGGATTCAAAGCAAGTTCTCGATATCAACAAACCTTCTGTCATTCCATTAGCAGCGCAGTTCCCAACAGTTGTTTCAGAAGAGAGTCTTGATCGTCTGTCTGATCAATGGCGAGAACTGGCATCGTACCGAAAAGATCTTGGACATCTAGTTGAGGAGGATCCGCCCGCATTCTGACTGGGACTACAACAAGTAACAGATGCTAATAACCAGACCTCATGGGCACGCTTATGGCACTACCTCACTCCTCAGCATGCGTCGAAAGAGTATTTTCGAAGGTTAACTTAGTTAAAACTAAACAAACCAACAAGCTTTTGTGTGAAACAGTTTCCAATCGAATACTAGCCAAGCAAGCAGTTGCCAAAGATGGAGTTTGTCATAAGTTTAATCCAAGTAAAAGCGTGGTTGAAGATGTGCGTGAAGGACGTTGTCGGCAGAGATATGCAAAGATTTTGGAACTTCACAATCAAGATTCCACGTTGTCAATTCATGCATATGATCTTGACGAAGGAGAAGTTGTCGACATGGATGCCGAGTCTCTGACAAGTGACATTTTTCAACAGTAACAAGTTACAACTAACATTTTATATTTAATTTGAGGAACATTTTGTTAATGTAACTAATGTAAGTATGTTACTGTTAAAATATCTCATTTTCAAGAGTTCATATATTGGGGTGTTATTAAAATCATTTTTATTTAATTGTGAATTTTTAGTAATTAAAAATAATGAAGAAATATATAAACATTGGTAGCACACATATTATTTGTTCTAAAGATGCACATAAAAGATTATGTAAGCATCGTCTATCCCGTGTATTTGAGGCATAAAATAATCTGGGTATTTCTGGGTTTTTTTTAAGAAGAACATCTGGGTTTATCTCTAGAACGTGAGTGGCAACGCTGCACACATGACTGGACACTGATAGTGAACAGTTGGAGACTCCTTGAAGCTATGTAAATACATTTGCTAACATGTTACAGTATATTATCCGTCCTGTTTCAATTAAAACCAATAACCCCATTAAAACGTTTACATTTTTCTTTTATTGAAGCACCTTGTATAACGTTTTAGCACAGTACTTAAGGAACATTTATAACAACTTACAAACCATAAATAAACCACAGCACTCATTTGCACTACGACACATAATGGTACTTGACAATGGAAATTTGTTTACGAGAATGGTTTTTATTGTCAGAAATGGGGGTGCAGGCATTGGCTGCTGAGAATATAAACAAGGAAGGGACTTTTTAAGAAACGAAACAATCAATGTAAAATAACGTTTAGCGTGTTCATGTTTTATTTATCTCCTTCGTTTTCTTGTTGAGAGCTCTTAAAGTGTAGTGGTGCGAGTTTCCTAAAAACTGTAATCGTGACAGCACGGTCCTTAAATTCCAGTGGCAGTTTATTTATTTAATGTCATGTTGCCCTTTTGCTGCTGTCCTTTTTTTTCTTTTTATTGTTGTTTTTTTTTTCCAGTTTTTGCTTTCTCCTGGCGAGGCGCGTTCCTTTCAACCTATATGGTTATATCAGAGCGCATTTACCATCCATTAAAAAAAAAAAAAAGTCAACTCTCTTGACCGCTAACACGATCAGCGTTGATAGATACTAAATCCTGAAAAGAACCAATATTATCTATCTGATAGCTGTAGTGGTTTTTGATGTTATTGTATGTTTGTTATGTTTCCTAGTGTACTGTATGAGGTCAGCTGTGAAGGCTCCTGAGATAAAAGTTTATGTGAATTTACAGGAGGCCTTTCTGCTACCACTTACGACCTCAAACAGACTTGTTTTACTATAATGAATGTTAGCTACGTTAAAAAGTCTAGGGTACTGAAATGTCATGTGTAGTGAATATAATATACAGACACACACATGTAATTATTAAGTCTAATAATGATAATAATACTAATAAACTCTACAATACACTGAACCAACTCTGGTTGTTATGGTTTTAGTTTTAACAATTTTTTTAATTTATTAGTTCTGAACCAAGTTTTATTTTGGTCAGAACATATGTATTGATATGAAGTTATTAATGAAATGCATAAATATGTGGCATAATAAAATGTAATTGGTATACATAGGTATATTATAAGACTGGTTAATATTACTATGATTTATAATGTCTTTGGGAGAACTAGCACTGGATGTTTCGTTGGAGTGGCATCATCACGCCCAATCTGTGACTACCAAAATCATTGTCCATTGACTTATGGGATGAAGTAAATCTTATATTGTTCAATATTTAGTTCTTTAGTTGATGGTGGAATTGTTGTGAATCTTCAGCAGGCCAGATATCACTTATCTCGCCTGTGATGATCTGGTACAGGAGTCTGGTGGCTCACTCCTCTCCTTGACTGGAGTACAATGTTAGGCTTCACTGACACCAATGTTAGGCTGCACTGACACCAATGTTAGGCTGCACTGGCACACGCTTGTGTATTTTTACAACAGCATTTGGCACCTCTTTAGTGCCAAAACAGAAACTCACAATTCTGAAACAAAAGTTTTGTGCCATGAGTCAGTACTCTACCTACTGAGCCACTCTTACACATAACACCACACAACAACATTACACAGACTGGGTCAGATCTCTCTGACCAACATAACACATTTTACCCAGTTGTTTTCACATAGTACCAGTTCCCCAAGACTGCATTGCATCTGAGATATGTTCAATAGTTTCCTCTTTTATTCAATAAGATAGGTGATATGTTCCACTGATCTCAATAATAGATCCGCCTTCTATAGTCTTAGTTAGGTTTCCATATATTTTTTGTTTGTCTCTAGACCCTGAACTGCGGCTGGGGACCTAGAGCGAGCACTTACTTGTCGTAATCATTTTCCATGATATGGCAGTATCAACCACTCAAAATATTAAAATAAACAAGATAAATGCTTTCATTCTTACCAGAATTCAGAATTGAGAACACAGTTAATACTAGCAAAACTCAGCTGAGCTGCTGGCTAGAGTATGGCGTCCCACTAAATTGTATGTATTCTTCCTTGGAAAACACCACTAGCAGTTAATGACTGTGTTACTGGACAGACTTATGTCGAATGGCAAAAATGTGCATCCCTATCCCGCTAATATAAAATGGCGTTGGCCAATCAGATCGAAAGACCAAGCTTTTCAATTCAAAATTTGAAAATAAAGTTAAAATTACATCTTAATTTCTCAAATGTACGTCGGTCACATTTTATCTTTTCCCAAAAAAGTCAAAAGTACATCTCAATTTTTAAAATGTACGTCGGTCACATTTTGGCTTTTCCCCAATTTCACTTGTTGTTTTGGGCTAACTACATGTAAAACCGACACAAACCTGCTTCCTAAGTTATTTTTAGCCACTATCTACCGACTTTGCCCCGCTAGTTTATTACAGTTGAAATTTGCCTTTTCTTGTCTCAAAGACGCAAAATTGAGACTTTAGTGAAAGTATGCACAACAATACTGTTCGCTAGTCTGATAGGAACAATACGGTCTTTTGTCAATATCTTCCTAGTTATCTGTCCGTCTGTATAAATAAAAGTATATTAGTTGTCAGCTTAAGATGGGCTATCAAACTAGCTAGGTTTTATTTTCATAACTTTATTATTCGAACAAAACAACCAAGTACAGTAAAACGTCTAAGATAAAAACAAGAGCTCCGTTTCGTCTGCATGTCTACTAGTTAGTTTCAATGGCGGTAGGAAATGCTGGCATAGGCGAGCATGTCTCCTAGTATCTCACGCATTAGTGTTATCCCTACATTTTTTTTGTATAATTGGAGATGTTTTAACGTTGTATCACGGTAAATTCATCACAATAGCATAAAGCCCTACAATGGACTCGCCAGCTACGCCGACGCTCGAGCTAGCAGTCAATCGTTACTTGTTTTATTGCTGTCAACTGGTCCTTCTATATGTGGGAGTCGGAGTGGCTAAGACGGTTGGTTTCTGCCTCAAATTCTAAAGGTATCGGGTTCGCTCACAGCGCAGGGAATATAATTGATGGAAATCTTTTTAATAACCAGTGGTTCCTAATGATGTCATACTCACCCCCCCCCCAATTTCCTAGGTAGTGAGATCGGATGCCTAGCCTTCTTGGATAAAGGCGAAAAATAGGAGGTCCTGTGTGCAAGTTGCGCACGTTGAAAATTCCTCGGCAGTTGTAAATCGTAAAAAGTAGGCCATGCAGCCGCTGCCATGGCAAAATTTAAAAATTAGGAAACCTACCCACCACAAAAATATGTATAGAATGGGTGATTCCTGTATGCACATATTGGGATCTTCGCCTGTGCTACTGAGTTCGTGCACTGTGCTGAGATTCTCCTTGTGTGATCTAAGGGAGGAGATCAGAGTACTGATGGAGTTGTCCTGTGCAATGAAGATGGTCCTTAAAACCAAACTAAAACCAAACTAAAACCAAAGTAAAACCAAACTAAAACCAAAACCAAACCAAACTAAAACCAAAACCAAACCAAATCTTCTATATATTGTATTTTATCCATATTGTTTTATCTCCTTATTTATTAAACATTCCTAGTTTTTCCTCTTAAATCCAAAACACAGTTTCTGCCTTATATACTTTTTCTTTTGCTTTCATCTCATCATCCTTATCGTTTCCTTTCTTCTTTTTATTTTATTTACTTTTGTCTTTTTTTTTTGTTGTTGCATGTTTCTAACGCTCACTGTGTGTACATTCCATGCTCCTTTTTTCTAGCTCATCCTCTCCTTCTCTCACCCACCACCATCTCCATATCTTCATGGTTCTTAATTTTGGCATATTACTTTATTCTCTCTCTCTCTCTCTCTCTCTCTCTCTCTCTCTCTCTCTCTCTCTCTCTCTCTCTCTCTCTCTCTCTCTCTCTCTCTTTCCCTCTCGCCCCGTTGTTTTTTTCTCGATTTTTATATCTTTCTGGTTCTTAATTGTGATATATTACTTTTATCATCTATTTACTCCTCCCATCCCCTCGTTTCCCTCCATATGAAAATCTTCCTGGTTCTTAATTTTTCATTATTACTTTAATCATCTCTTTACTCCCCCCTCCCCCATCTCTAAATATTAATATTTTCCTGGTTCTTAATTTCAAATCATTACTTTTATCTTCTCTTTAACCCCCCCCCATTTCTCCATATGCATATCTTCCTGGTACTTACTGTGACATATTACTTTTATCATCTCTTTAACCCCCCACCCCCCACCCATTTCTCCATATGCATATGTTCTTGGTACTTACTGTGACATATTACTTTTATCATCTCTTTAACCCCCCACCCATTTCTCCATTTGCATATGTTCTTGGTACTTACTGTGACATATTGCTTTTATCATCTCTTTACTCTTTTTTCCCCTTCCTTGAGTATCATATCCTCCTGTCTTCCTTTTGACATCTTACTGTTATAATCTCCTTGTTGTTTTTGCTATTTTTCCTTTCTTGATTTTCATATCCTTGTCACGGGATTGCCTCCCCTTGCTTTGCAGTAGTGGTCCAGTAATGGTCACAACGCAAGCGTATCTACAAGTAGGTTGTCCAAGGTATCTATCTTCGCGCAAGATTACTCTTGGCAAAGATGTAGATAGAAGATCTATGGCGCTTCTACCGCAGGGGAGTATTCACAAGATATTCCCAGAAGTCAAGAACAAACGTTGCTTAAGGGCTGAGCAAATTTGTTAACTTATTACCTGGTCCGTCGCCTTTTGTGAAAGGGTTATGCAATGGTTCTGGCCCGTCAAGCCCCCTAGTTGGAGTAATCCAACGAATGCCCTCTTATAAGTAATGGCTCTATATTTATATGTATGTATTTATCAAGAAAAACTGGCTCATACGTTTGCTTTCGTACATATAAACTGAATCAACTATTATTGTTTAGTTTAGAATAACATACAACAAATTTAATAGTCAATTAGTTCAGCCAGTTAAAATAAGGATTAAATGGGGTGAAAGTTATATTAAATGTTTTCCTCATTGAGGTTTTGGTAGGGCGTTAATAATGTCCGTATTTTTGCTGCAGCCTGTTATATAAAACTTAGCTCCAGATGCGTCCTGCAGCTGTGGTTTCCGTCACTTCTTTTTGGTGATGAGTACACTTCTCCACATAATTCGTCCACTGTAGGCGGTTGGTGGTGATACTCTTCTCTCACACTAGTGGCGTAGGAACTCCCGTACTTAAGTCTGATGTCTTGTAACCACGAACTGTGACAAATTAGAAAGAAACAAATTTCTCAGTACATTTGTTCTCCGCAAACTAACAGGCCCATTTTCATGCCCTCTGTGACGTATGAAAATTGAGCAATCTCGATCAGCCGCTTTAATCTCACGGCAACCCTCACTCTTGATAAATATAACCGCTCAACGTGGTCTCTCACAGACTTCCTAATTAACATGCAGAAAGGGCGTTAACCAGTCACCGTCTTCATTTCTTTTGATCTCGTCCAGCAGACGAAAATGCTAACAGCGGAGACGCGACTTTAAAGGCGTCGAGAGCTGGCATAATGAATCTTCGGGCGGCGAAGACGCTAAAATGACCTTACATTCGCGATTTGAGCGAAGAAAGTCCCAAGAAACGAGCAGAGGTGTGAAAAATAACATGGAGCTATTAATTTCCAGTCATTTAAGATATATACGCACATCTTAAAAATTCAGTTATCAGTTGGCGACCAGGATTCTTGAATGGTCTAGCGCTCATTTGAGAGTCTTATTTTCATTTTTTGATCTTTTAATAATACGTGGAGACTAATTCAGTTCCCTGATTTGCGGTAATAATATATTAGATTTTGAATGTTTTAATTGTTAAAGTGTTCCATTATATTTCACGAGGTTTTGGTCTGTGTAAATTAAATAACGTATAGCAAAGTTTACCAGCTATAGACGTAAAATTAATCACGCGCTATTTCCTCAGTAAGAAATGCTTTAAATTAATTATAGACGCTAGGCGGTGGATATTTAGAGAACGCGAGTTATTTTCTATCCCGTCTGGTGTAATAATTATTACGACTAGTGTTCATATCTCATATTAAGAGCGACGAGATAAGCTAGATTTTTGTGGAGTTTAAATTTAATTTTATACCGGAGTGATTTATAGGTCTAACCTAAACGAGTGTGTTAGGAATGATTATAATATGATCTTATCTTTATTTTCCTAATAATTTAGGTTGATCCCCCTGCGATCTAGCATCTCTTTGATCTGATGTTCCTACCAGCATATCTATAATTATTGTTATGACCAGCTTCATGTTGTGACCCCCCTGCGCGATCCACTTCTCTATTTAGGACGAGAAGCAAAAGCATGGAAAAAAAACAATAATAGATAAAATATTTAAACTGGTACTGAACATTCCCAGAATCCAAATTTTTTCTGACATCATAATATATTTAACATTCGGCTGAAGCCGTAAGTCAGTACTTTTCATCTAACCACTGACCGGAATTTTTTGTGTTCCTTCATCGGTTTTATTTAAGAGAACTCAATGTTCGTATTCGGTTCCCACCTCAACGAACAGTAGATTTTTATCAGTTAACATTTTTTCCCATCACGTCACTGAGTGTCATAGTCAACTGAGACTAGACCCCACTGGAACAATATTTTACCATATAACTCCCCAGGACAGTACCACCACAATAGAAACACTTATCCAAAGAAAATACCTGCAGTGAAAAGGAATAATAAACAGGCACAATTACTAACGCATCAATTGCTACGACGTCCCCGAAACATTAGCAGTCAGCTCATCGGAGATGTCTGGGGTGGCCATTGAACACTAAATGTGACTGTTTAGTTTAATAACTGCTTGTGTTTAAATTTCGAGGAGAGTATGCAGAGTCACCATTTGGTAAGCATAACTGTGAGTGGGCCACTGTACTGTCTGTGTGAGTGAACGGATAGAAAAATACTAGTATTTTTTGCTACTTACTAACCGATCTACCTTCTCTTATTTATCTCTCACAAAATATGAGTTGTTTTTTTTTATCTCCTCGGGATAGGAAAAATTAAGGACTTAGTCTTACTCGTCCTGACCATTCCCTATTCCCATTGGTAATTAATTTGATTTTTTTCTTCTTTGGGTTAATCACTTCTTGTGATGCATCGGGATCTTTCTGAGGACTGAACCCAACCCACCAGCGTCTGCCAGCTATGATGGTGTGCATTCCTCTTGCTTGCTACCCTTGGTTAATGATGGTATTCGGCCCAAAAGAATGGCGGTGAATTTTTCTAATAGTGGCATTTAAGTTATCATGCCCGGAGCTTTTAACCGTTCTTTAACCCTTTGAATTGCTGTGATGATTTCTTCTTTCGTAATGTCTGTTCCCTATGAGTCATGTCCTCTTGCTTGCTACGATTAAGCAGATCATTCGGCCAAAAGATGCGGTGAATTTTTCTAATAAGAGGGGAGACCTGTATTTACATTAGATTATATTTTCATTTTTTGTATGCAAACTATAATTCATTGATGTAATGATAATGCTTTCTTTCTAAATGTTGTGATATTTCTAGCGTTAATAAACATTATAAACCTTAAGAAATAGTGTTGGTCAAACCCCTGTCTTTTTATATGTTATCCATAGTTTGTTTTCACGACTGTACGTGTTTCTGTAACCGTACTGTGTGTACGTGAGTGTTGTGTAACTTGTATTTGATACAAGGAGAGGGAGTGCGTCTGTAGTAAATATTGTCGTAACAGATAGGGTGGATTAACGCAATCGCTAAATCCAAGACTGTGTTTTCTCTTACACTTCATCACCTTGTGAAACCTAAACTATTTTTTACACCTTCCTTTCACATAGCTGTCACTATCACCTTTGCTTTAAATGGGACCATAATTACCTCAGTCCTATCTTCAAAAAATTACGACACCCTCCACCCACGAATGTTAGCCTCTCAGAAGAATTAAATTCCCGAGCACACAATGTAACTCAGGGAATATGATGAAAATTCACCAATATCCTTCTGGGCTGTTTAACTTTCCCCATTGAAATTGCGAAACTTCTCGCATGTGCAGGTCTCCCCATTGTGAATAAAGATCATTTGCCTGAATCCATTTCTTAAAATTAAAAGGTATCCTTAAATCTCACAAAATGATTCGTTTATAGCACTTATAGGCACATAGTGTTGTAATCATCACTCACTATCTCGTCATTCCTAATGTCCACCCAGAATAATGGCTACGCCGTTCTGGGGTCATCTCTCCTGTCGGGTTTCTTTTCCTGCCCCTGTACGACTAGTCAGAAAACAATCACCGTGCTCTTGCCGTAGTCCAAAATCCTATTCATTGCATATACTATTTTCATGTATGTTGAGGTTGCCAGCCTCGTTATATAACCACTTAGCAAGCCACAGAACCTGTAAACTTCATTATTTTTTTTACATTAGTGCTAAAACTAATTTGTTAGGACAGGCTACCGCAAAATTTTGTTGGAATACAGGAGTACACTTCTCCTGGCACCGATAAAACCCGATTTAGAATGGACCCACAGCCCAAGGTACCTTAGATGCTGTTCGAATCACTGGTCTCACAAAATATGAGTTTTTTTTAATCTAATTCCTCTGACGTCTTACTGGTGTTCTGCGAATTCCTGGCCTGTCGGGGGAAAAACTATTTGTATAATTCCTCTTATGACATTTTTGGTCTGGGACATAATTCATTGATGTAATGAGTTAATTTCCTAAATGTTCTGACTGCTGGTAGTTCTGGTCAAATCCTGCCTGGGAAAACTGTTGGTTTGTTAATTCACGACTGTACGTATTTCTATATGACTGGGTCTGTTGGAACTTGTATTTGATACAATGAGGGTGCGTCTGTAGTAAATAATTCCCTCTAACGGCTGGTGCAATCTATGAATCCTGCCTGTGAAAACTTTTGTATAAATTCCTCTTATGACTTCTTGTGATACAATTTCCAAGTTTCCGAATGTTCTTGTATTTAAATTGCGGGTTTATGATGTAAATCCTTCTGGGTTTAACTAAAGTTGCCCTGAATTAAAACTCGATAATATAAAAATCCTCACAAAATACTTATAATGTGGAATGATAAATCCTTTTTCCTCTGGCTTGTAGGAGGTGTTTTAGTTGACGCTAGCGATGCAGTCTTGTCTGTGTCTCCGCATATACTTTTTTAGATTATAGCCTCTCACACTTAGCAAGAAACCTTATTTTCATTATAACTAATTTGTGTTTACACTTACCGCGATAAGTTTCCAATAGAAAACCCACAGCCCTGTACTTAGATGCTGTTCATAATATGAGTTAATTCCTCTTCTGGCGTTTCTGCAATCCACAATATTTGTATCTATTCCATTGTTTGGTGGGGAGTTTAATTCCTCTGATTACTGATCCCCTGGAAAACTGTATGGTATTCCTCTTATGACTTAAAATGTTAATTTCTAGTATCCACGCGTATAAATTCCTCCTTCTTACAACAAGTTTCCAGTCTTGATTTAAATCGGTTACCTAAGATTTCAAAGGCGCACCTCGTTTGGTCATAATGGAATGTGATCCTGTTTTTACTGGCGTAATGTTTTTCCGCCCAGATGTTTATCCCGACATAATAGTTATCTAATTATCCTCAGCTTTTATCCGCGTTGCCTGGCGAACCGCCAGACAGACTGTTCTGGTTTCACTGACCGTATTTTGTTTCTTTCATATCCACGCGTGGCCTCTTGTGTCAACACGATACCTAAGACTTTCGGCGCACCTCTTATCATCCAATGGGGTCTGTAAATGTTTGCCCGGACACGACATAATATCTAATTATCCTCTTTATCTGCGTGCCTCCGCCAGACAGATGTCTGGTCAGACCGTGTTGTCTTCTTTCATACAAGCTTGTGTCAACACGATTAGCCGCTTTCCAATGGGGTCAAATGTTTGACGGACACTCTGACGACTGGGTTTTGTTACGATAATACCACAGTTCAGCTGGCGGAACGTAAACACGTCTGAACAATGGCAAACAAGATAAAGACAGCCCTATAGCAAATACTTTCATAGCAAATACTGCCATAGGGGAGTGGCGTGTTAGGGACTTCACCATGATATGGCTGAGCATAGAGCAAAATAGTGAAAATAATGAATGAAAAGGCATGATTTATGCCAAATAAAAGCGATGAGTGAGAAGAATTAAGAAAAATAAAGGATACTGCCGGAGGGCTGAAGGTGTGAGAGCTCACACAAAAGAGCATGTTCAGACGTTTTGTCACAATCCTCCTGGTTCTTCCTTCTGACATGTTACTTTTGTATACTCTTTTAAATTACTCTTCCCCCCCCCCTTTTTTTTTTCTTGATTATCATATTGTCCTGGCTTTACGTTTTGACATCTCACTTTTATAATCTCCTTGTTCTTTTTACCTTTCTCGATTTTTAAATCATCCTTGTTCTTCCTTTTGACATATTACTTTTATCATTACTCCTTTCTCTTGTTTCCCCGTCTTGATTTTAATATGCTCCTGGATTTTCATTTTGATATCTTACTTTTATTATCTCCTTGTTTATTTTCCCGATCATGATTTTCGTTTCCCCTGGCTTTTCTTTTAACATCTTACTTTTAAAATCGTGTTCATTTTCCCGATCTCGATTTTCATATCCTGCTGGCTTTTCATTTTGAAATCTTACATTTACTATCTCCTTACCATTTTTTCTCTTTCTCGATTTTCATATCATACTTGTTCTTCCTTTTACAATCTTACTTTTGTCACATGCTTGCTCTTTATACGTGCGCCCCTCACCTCCCTCTTTATTTTCTGTCATGTAGCTCAGCCTACACCGATTCTGTCATTTCTCTGTATCAGTTCTCTACCCACAACGAGCTACAACTCATATCACTGGTTACTTTTCAAGATCTTAAAAGATCTTCCTTGTCAGTTTAGGAGTAGTCGAGAGAAACACAATACCGTTTTTTTCCGCCTGTGAACACCGAGTTTCTAGTGATCCACAAAATGTGGTAACTGGATCACAACACGGATGCAATTAATTTAGAAATGATACTGCCTCTGATTTATTATACACTGTTTTCGTCTTATATGTATACTTGTTCATATTCCTGTGAGATATAATAATACTTTTTTCTAAGGAAGGAGACGTATAAATAAGTATCATTTTGCAGGAGTACACGCTTCGTACAATTTTGTGTACGCTGCTCTGATACACGACAAGTCACTTACTCAGGTTACAATATTATAGTAAGGTATACAGATGAAACATAATAAATTCAACATATTTCTCCTAAGTGGTTTTTCAAGTCAAGCGTTTCAAACTATGTGGAAATGAATACTACCAGGATGATGACAGTTTCACGCATTCAATAATTCTTGTTTAGCAGACGTGTAGAATCAAGTTCGTCTATTTTCTTTTTTTAAAGCCACTTTTATTTGAGATCACCTGAATTTTGTATGTTTGTCGCGTTTCAAATTTTTCGCTTAAAATCTTTGATCCGCTCATTGTAGAGAACTGAAACTTTGCACGCAGCTCACTATCCCGCCCACACTTTCCCCGAGCCGGACATTCATGCATTGTGTTGCGGGTCGCACTAATGACCCGTCATCGAAGCATCATTTTTGGTGATGCCTAGATGGCAGGGAGGATAGTGTGATTCGCTTGCATAGCTAGGCGGGGTTGTTGCACGGAAGGTCCTGGGTTCGAGTCCTGGGTAAGCCACTCACGTCTGTTGTTTTTCTGTTGTCTAGTTTTCTACTTCTTTATTTCTTACGAGTGCCTGAAAACATACCTTTATGTTTGTCTAATATTTATAAACCACTATATACTCTGGTGGTAAGTGTTCATTTGTTCGGTTGGTTTTTGGTCCATGCTCAGGATAACTGGAGTTTGTGTTATGCATGGAATACCCGATTCAATCACATATAGTTTATAATTTGGGTACGGTATATAGTTGCTAAGAAACCAAATTGTCAGATTTTTTTTTTTTTTTACAGAAAAAATATACTGTTGGATCCTTGATGGGTTATAATTAGTACATATAGTGTAGTTAATTCAAAATAATAATTTTAATCTCCGATATCGAAATGCGGTATCATCTCCCCATTCCACTTAGTCCAAATAGAGTAAATAAAAAATGTAAAACTGTGTGAATGTATGTGTGTATGCTCAGAGGCGTCCCTAAAGTACTTGGCACCCGCGGCGGATGTTATCTATGACACTCCTTGTCCCAATTTAAAAAAACACACTAGTAAGTAACGTGGAACCAGTAACGTTTTAACAGTAAGTACTATATTAATAGTGTCCGATGGCACCCCCTTCCTGACTGTCGCCCGGGGCGGACCGCCCCCTCGCACCCCCCCTTAGTACGCCACTGTGTATGCTCTCCCCTTTCCAAGGAAAAAAAAACATTCTCTCACAATTCCATGTTGTTGACAAGGGGAGAAGGGTGGGAAAGCCCGGGGTGTCTGGGATTACCGAATCCAACAATCATCTACCATCGTCAACAAACATTACGAGACCTCCTTTAGAGTCTGACCTGCCCGTCACACCTGCACTGATCCTTAAAAAAGGTATTCATTTTTTTTTCGTGATTCACTATATTGTGGAATTCTCTGGGTCAGTCTACTCTCAAAACCTGTTCTACAGTTATGGATGAATCACGTGGGAGAGATTTCGTGTCTCGGTGAGCACCACCTATGTGATCATTAACAATTTTAAATTTTATTATGCAAGTGCCTGGTTTTCAATGTGAAATGTGAACCTGCTTGCAGGCAAAGATCTTTATTCGTGGAGGAATATTGGACAAACACACTCTTGTATAAATGGCAAAAGTGCGCTGTAATTTAGATAACAATATTTTTTACTATCAACATTTGGCGGCACACCTCTGTCTCTCTAGCTGAATACCAGTGTGCCATGGCACACCGTTTGAGAAACTATTCTCTAGATACCTGACAAGTTCTTGTTGGAGTCCTAAACAATGTATATGCATGTCTGCCCTTTGGGCTTCTATTCCACGCCACTATCCATTAAATAGAAATCCGGGTTACGAGTATGCACACGTCTTACGTTCCTAGAAATGTCAGCAAACCTAAATGCTACCTTTTGTGATCTTAGTGAATCAAATATCGCCAGAAAGTTACGCCCACAAATATAGATGCGTTGGTCTTCGTAGACGAAAAATGTTTGCTTTTCACTTAACGAAGAGTAATTTCTTCTTCTTCTTTCGTTCGCTTGAAATATATTGTCTATATCTGCAATGTTGTTTCTTGTATAAACTTCACTGTCTTTTATAGTTCATACAGAGGTCCGTATAGTTTTGCTTCCAGTGTTGTTTCTCTGGGCCAGTGGGTTTGCCTCAATATATCATATTCGGGGCAATCTTGAAGTACGTGCTCCGCAGTCTGGGGTACCTGTCCACATGTACACATGGCTGAATTGCCAATCTTGAATTTTGTATACATGTGGCTGCGGAGTCGGTTCTGAGGCGCAGAATGACAATTTGTTCTGATCTGTTCATAGCTTGGTAGTCATCCTGCTTTGGTGTTGGTGGCTTTCTGATTCATTTGATCATCTTTTTCTTCTGATGGTACGTAACTGGTACATCCGGTTGCTCGTCTGCAGCACCTTCTTTAGCCAGTCGGTCTGCTCTCTCTCATTTCCTGGTATTCCACAATGAGACTGTATCCATTGCATGGCGACCCTGCACTGGTTGCACAGTTCAGAAAGTAGGGCTTGTATACCTAACAATTTTCTGGACTGAAGTGCTTGGAGTGCTGATCTTGCATCTGTCAGGAATACCACAGGCTGTGGACCGAGATTGGGGTTCAACAGTTTCTCAGTTGTCACATTGATTGCCTGGATTTCTGCAACATAGTTGTTACAGAATTTCCCCATTGGTACTCTAACCGTATCCCTAGTGCTGTTTGGGTATTCTATGTACACTCCTGCTCCTCCATTCTTGACTGCATTCTGTGCTGACCCATCCGTGTATACTCGGACCCAGAGGTCCTGTGGGTATTCATCTTCCAGGAAACTGAGAGTGACTGTCCTACGTTGCACGCTGTTCTGTTCATCCCTGTCGAATATTCCTTACACTTTTGTCTGGATGTGTATTGGTAGTCCAGGCTCTTCTCTCCAAGGGGTTTGTTCTGGCACATACTTTAGGGGGCTGTCAACTTCAGGCAGGTCTGAGGTTTGTTTAAGAAATCGTTTGGCCTGGTGGATGAAGCTGCTTCTTTTCAATCGCCCCATTGCTAGGTTTTGGAATCTGTCCTTCATTTGATGGCTTGGCATACTGAGGAACTTTTCTGCCTGTGTTAGCACTTTCGTGTCTCTGCGTTCTCTCGGTGCTTGTATCCTCCCCATTTTCTCCATCTCCACTATTGGCGTTGATTTCATTGCCCCCGTGATGACCCTAAGCACCTGGTTTTGCACCTTATCTAGCTCTTGTAATGTGGTGTTTGATGCTGGACACCACGCAGCTGACCCATATTCCAGGTGTGGTCGTATGCCCTGCTGGTAAACTTTACTAAGTATTTTCCCGCTGGCTCCCCATGTGGTTCCACTTAGTTTTCTCAGGATGGCTAACTTCCTCCTGGCCTTTGTTGCTGCCTTGTTGATGTGCTGCTTCCATATCAGCCTATCATCGAATGTAATTACCAGATAGGTGGGTTGTTTATCTTCTCTCAGGAGCTCTTCATTTATCTTGATGACACCAGCTTTTTGTTTGGGAGAGAGGGTGAAGAGCGTAGTGCTGCACTTGTCTGTGTTGATGCTGACACACCATCTATTTGCCCACGAGGTTAAGGCATCTATAGCTCTTTGTAGCAGTTTGGTGGCCACTGTTGCATGCTCATCTGTGCACCATATTACCAGGTCATCAGCGTACATTGCCACTTTCATTCCATGTGGTAGTTCAGCAACCAGGTCATTGATGTAGACTAGGAAAAGTGTGGTGGACAGAACCCCTCCCCGAGGGACGCCATGACGCAGTAGAATTTTCTTACTCTTGAGGCCATCAAGTTGTACTCGGGCTCTTCTGTTATGCACGTATGCTTTCACCCATTTGTACATCCTACCATTCACTCTACAGTTTCTCAGTTTCTTCAGAAGCCCTTCTTTCCAAACCTTGTCAAATGCTTTCCTTAGATCTATCCATGCTGCTAGTACCAGTTTCTTATCTTGGAACGCATCCTCAATCTCTTGGGAAAGGTAAGTTGCCCGATCTACGGTAGAGTAACTCTGCCTAAAGCCCACCTGCTGTGGTACAAGAAGGTTTTCACTTTCAAGGTACCACTGTAGCCTGAGGTTGATGATACGTTCCATAGTTTTGCAGAGACAGCTTGTAAGGCTGATTGGTCTGTAGCTGGAGGCAGTGGAACTGTCGTTTCCTGGTTTTAGTAGTGGTATCATGATTGCTTCCCTCCAGGTCTGTGGAACTCTGCCTGAGTTTCAACAGATATTGAAGATCTGCAGCAGCTTTGTTTTTGCTGCAGTTCCCAAGTTCTTAATCATTTCATAGGACACTCCATCAACTCCTGGCGCTTTTCTCATTTTCAGTTTTGATATTGCAAACTCCAGTTCTCTGAATGTGATTGGTGCCTCCATAACTTCAGGTATGGTTCCATCTCGTCCTGCGTATTGTTGTTTCTCACGAGTCCCCTGTTGATTCTCTGGGCTTACTTCGATGTTGTTGTTTTTAGCAAATGAGTCTGCAAAGTGATCAGCTGCCTGTTTTCCCATGAGGATGTTTCCATCTTTGTACATTGCAATCTTTGAGTTTCTCCCTGTACCATTATCATTAAGTTGTTTTACCAGCTTCCACAGTTTCCTTGTATCTCTTTCGAAGTTCAAGGACTCTGTTTTCTCCTTCCAGCTTCTCCGCCTGGCCTGCAACTTGGCCCTTTTGAATTTGGCCTTAGCTTGCTGGTAGTTTTTGTGGTGTTCTTGGCATGGACTGGTCTCTGCCTGCTTTCGAGATGTTTCCACGTCGTTGTGCAGTTGCTCTAGTTCACTATTCCAATATGGTTTGTAGTGCTTACGAGCCCTTCTAGGTATTGTTTCACGAGCAGCCTGTAATACGCATCTGCTGAATTCATCGACTAGCTTATTGATGTCTTTGTCTACAGTCAGATCTCTAGCCAGTATACTGGTACGATGCTGGTACATTGTCCAGTCTGCCTTCTTGAAGTTCCACCTAGAGAGAGTGCTGCTCTCCTTGACAAGTTCATTTTCCACAATTAGGAAGACTGGCCGGTGGTCGCTGCCTCCAAGTTGTTTCCCTACAACACGTGTGGTGTTCCACTCCAGGCCTGGTGAGTGGAATGCCAGGTCTGGTGTAGAGGTGGTGTGCCATGATCTCGAGTAGAAGGTTGGTGGGTCGATTGACTGGTTAATCAGGATAAGCCCATTGTCATCCTGCCAGTTTTCAAGCTCATCACCTCTCCTGTCCATGTGATCATAGCCCCAGCTCTGTGAGTGGCTGTTGAAGTCTCCGCACACAATCAGTCTTTCTTTTGCTGGGAAATTGTCTAGTGCCAGTTGGCGGTCACTCGGACAGTAGTAGTTGATCAGGCGGAATTCTGTACTTTCTGTCCTGAGATGAAGCATCTAGTATTCCGCCCCCTCCATATATGTTTCAAGCTGACATGCACTGATGTTATTCCTCACGAGTGTCAGTATTCCATCATTTCGCCTGTCTATTCGGTCGGATCGGTAGCACTGGTAGCCTCTGATTTTGAAGGCTATGTCTTTGTTGAGGTGGGTTTCTTGCAAGCAGCATACATTTACTTGCTCTTCATTCAAGATATTTTTGAGCTCTAGTTTTTTGCTGTAGCCATCTTTTTTTACTGTTGACGCCTTCAGCATTCCAGTGCATTATTTTAAGTGGTCTTTGCTTTGCTTGGCCAGTAGCTCTATTCTCATGCCTCCTGGCTCCACGGGGCAATTGAGAAGGACCCCCAGTAGTAGGAGTTGGGCCCTTTTGAGGCAGAGGGCCCGGCACTGCGTCTGCCTGGGTGTCCGTCACAGGGTGAGTGCCATAACGTTTTGTAGATATAGACATATTTCCTTTGCGTGTGTGCGTGGCATCCTGATTGCTGTGGTGCGCCCCTTGGCTGGTTGCCTCCGTCTTCAGCACCTTGACTTGCTAGGGCAGACTGTGGTCTTGCTTGAGTGTAGGAGGGCCTGGCCAGTCTTGGTTTTTCGGCCACTGATGGCTGTACTTGAGCCCCATCTTCACGTCAAGGAGCTGGCCTCGATGGGGACGAAGAGTAATACTGAAAGATATAAGAAAAGATCCAGTAATACTGAAAGATATAAGAAAAGATCCAGTAATGCTGAAAGATATAAGAAAAGATCCAGTAATACTGAAAGATATAAGAAAAGATCCAGTAATACTGAAAGATATAAGAAAAGATCCAGTAATACTGAAAGATATAAGAAAAGATCCAGTAATACTGTTTTATAAGAAAAGATCCAGTAATACTGAAAGATATAAGAAAAGATCCAGTAATACTGAAAGATATAAGAAAAGATCCAGTAATACTGAAAGATATAAGAAAAGATCCAGTAATACTGAAAGATACAAGAAAAGATCCAGCTCTCTTCTCTGTGTGTTTACGGTCTCCCCCTATCTCTCTTACACCGGGGATTCGAACGAACGACCGAACTTTATTTTCAAAGGGTTAAGACTTGGGAACGCCGGCCTGTCTGACATTCTGCCCTTCCTTTCTCTCACCTTTCATATTGAATTCATTTATTCTCATATGCATTTTACATATCAAAGCAAGGACTTCCAAAGCAAGGACTGCTTTATAATGCTATTAGCAAGTTTCCATAGTGTATGTCATATCCACTGATAGTGTTTTATTCTCATCTCTTTTTCCAATGGCACTTGCCTGGCTCTTGTCATTAGTTCATATTAGTGATCTTGTCGTACGTATTTAATCCTTCTATTCCATTCTGTGGCAAGTCATATATCAGTTGCTGAATTCTTTTGTGTGACCATCTTGCCCGTGACCTGCGCTATCCTTCCTCTTTATTTCATCCTGTCATTGTCTTACCCGCACCCTCATCTTTCGATGTTATTTTCTCCTCTGGTTATCTTACCTTCGTCACGCACAACCCAGGTTACCTGACCGCTTGACCTGTTTTACAGCCACGTCAACACGTTTATTTTATTAATCTTGAAACCTAGACGGATTAAAATTCTACCTATAGCCCATCCTTATTGTTAAGCCAGACGCACGATTGAGACATAACAGTGTAATTTTTTTAAACACCATAAGGCATAGGCGAAAACCTAGAATTGTGTCGGGGAATGTAGATAACGTTCGTTTGATTCGGGGGACATGGCTTGCAGAAATTGCCACAAAACCATGTTGCCTCGGGTTTTCCAACCTGGGTAACAGGTGGTATTTGAAAATAATGTGTTAACTTTGCAGACACGACCAGGTGGGAAAGAGTGGGATACGAGATATGATGTAACACCTCCGGCAGATGACTTTGTTGTGGTAAACAACTACGAAAAAGTGACATCTTCGAAGAGATTATCAATGATAGATCCGTGATGTGAGGATTTTGGGTAGATATGACAGGGACATGAAAGCGGCAAAACCTTATATGGTCACGAAGTATGATCAGGCAAGTTTTAAAATAAAATGTGACTGCTACATGCGGGTTTCCTCTTCTTCTTCTTTGATCCGGAGCCGCGCTGGTGTAATGGCTTCGGCGTTGTACTGGCGACCAGGTGTTCATGGTTCAAACCCGGGCGTCGGCGTTTGAAGAAATGTTTACGGCCGGAAATTTGACTGAATAGCCTGAACGGCTCCTGTGATAAACCCTCTGTGGATGGGAAGGAGCGAAGCTCCTGACCGGGTTGGAAGGAAAGTCCTCAGGTTCCCCAGCCTCGCAATGACATGTCATTGGGCCGAAGGGCTGAAAGCCTAAGTGCCGCTGGTTAAAAAAAAAAAAAAAAAAAAAAAAAATCCATAACCGCCAACCGTCAAAGCAGTCAGTTGCCATCATGCCTGGTGGCGTCTTGTAGGGCAGCAATAAATTGATTCCACTTTACTCAGTCGGCGGCCATCCTTCGTACAGTGCCCCAACTTTGGTTCATTCTTTGCATCTCAGCTTCCATAGTTCTCATCCAAGTTGTTTTTGGTCGGCCTCTCTTTCGCTTTCCCTCGGGGGTCCATAGCATAGCTGTTCTTGTGATGGTATCAGGGTCACTTCTGAGGACGTGACCAACCCAACTCCAGCGTCTGCCAGCTATGATGGTGCGCATGTCCTCCTGGTTACTCCGAATAAGTAGTTCTTGGTTGCTGATGGTGTTTGGCCAAAAGATTCGGAGAATTTTCCTTAGGCAGATTGTGTAGAAGGAGGACAGTTTCGACATTTCCTTCTCTGTTACTCTCCAACATTCCGCATCATAGAGAAGCACAGAAAGTACACAGCTCTCATACAGTCTTAATTTGGTGTTTGTGCTGTACTGGGAAGACTTCCAAATGTTGTTGAGAATAGCAAAGGCTGTGCTCGCTTTATTCATTCTGTTGTTAATGTCCTTGCTTGTTTCGCCGTCAGGTGTTACTATGCTTCCTAGGTAAGTAAATGTGTCTGTCTGTTCTAACTTCTGGTTCTTTACTGTTATTGGCTCAGGATTGCCCACATTTAGTGTCATGACCTCTGTCTTCTTCAGATTGATGTTCAGGCCAACCTGCTGGCCATACTTATTCAGTCTATCGGTTTTTTCTTGGATGTGTTGATGTGAATGCGCGAGTAGTGCAATGTCATCTGCATGTTCCAGGTCTTCCAGTGTAGAAAACGTTGTCCATCTTCTATTCTTCTTCTGCGTTTGTCCTAAAAAGGACGTTTGTTACGTTGTGTCGCCGTTTACAGCAAAGCTGTGATATCTGCGCCTTTCGGCCCGCAACATCCGTTTTCGGCACGGCATTTTTGGGACCGGATAAGCCTTCCCTCTTCGATCCCTACTCTCTCAGCCAGACTGCAGTGATGCAGCCTGTTTCCAGGACCACCACTTGGATGTAGAGTAGGGTCTTGATCAGCTCTGGTTCGCTGACCCTGACGCAAGCAATCAAGCTATGAGTCGCTTACTGCATTCCTCACTTTTGATACATCTTCGGTCCCGTTGTCCATCTAATTCCTCTTGGGCTGCCCTCTGTTTTCTGGCGCATCACCCAATCTATGGCTGTCAAAAATAATGCTGTTGATAAGGGGCATCCCTGTCGTACGCCTGTTTTCACTTCGAAAGTTACATTACTCAATGTAACATGGCATGTAAAGTTAGAGTAGAGGCTGTTTATGATGGAAACAATGCAGCTGGGAATTCCATAAACCCTCAGTATTTTCCATAGGCTGGCGGGTTTCCTCACAAGGAACCAATAGCAGAGGTGGCCCCAGGTTCCATCGGGAGCATTGAGTGGATGATGATTTCACTTTGTATATAATCATTATATTAACATTTTTAGTAAGCTTTATATTATAAAAATATGCATAGAATATTGCCATTGTTGTCTTCCGCTGTCCAAAAGTACTTTCATCCGTATCAAGGGTGCAAATGTAATGCTCAGAAATGGAGGCGAAAATTCCGAGAAAAATGAAATGGTGGATAGAAGCGGAGGTCGCCTGATAATTAAATCAGAAGACCCCCATTCCTAACAGAGACAGTTGTCTCTTTTCAGTTTTAGGTCAAAGTTGCCAGAAGTCAACGCTTTAGACACGACAACAAACGAGTCTTGAGTATACGAGACGAAGCAACCTAATAGTAACCTCGGCCGTGTTGCAAGGGACGTGCTACCGCCAGAAGAAATTCAACTTTCGAAGAGACGACACAGTCCAACCATCTCTGGGAACCAACAGCAGCCGAACCAGCCGCCAACTGATCCTACACCGTTAGCTAAGTAACATTTCAGCTCAACCAATTGGCATTTCGAATTTTGTTCTCTAAGCACCAAAATTTGATATCGTCTGATGATGACTGTCACGGCGTATTTCTAGGCCGTATTTCGATGTTGTTAGACGGTCGGAAACCGTCCTGATAGTCATGTGATCAGTGGAGTCATATGATCAGCGGAAGTAACGGACTGCGCAAGTCTGGCGCGAATTTAGTGAGTGGAGATTTGACTGCCATGCATGGCGGACGTAGTTTTTGGGTATGCCAGCTTCGGCTGTCTGTGATATCTAGAAGAGTGACGCGGTGCCCACCATTTGAGCCCTATTCCTAACGTTAGCTATTTCTGCTATTAAGGATTCCAGGGACGTGGTTATTTACTTAGCGCTGAGTTTGGTGCATGCTAAGTTACTGTCGTGCATTTTCATAGTCAGTGTTACTATGTAGGTTTTCCCCGCGTGATTGCGCGAGGTCCATTTTAGGATTGTGGTAGCCAGATAACCCGTTCTGTAGATTGATATTAGTACATGCATTCCCTGTTGTGGCTCGTATATAGTCGTAATGAAGTATTTTCATCAGGCCATATGTGATGAAATTCTAAATACCATATCTAAATTAGAAGATAGCAGTATAATGCATAAAGTCAAAGATAAGATAGAACTAAAAAAAGTTGGTAGAGAATTGTCTTTTTCACCCACGCCTTCAGCGTATTAGTTTTGATAACGCAGCATAGCCGAATAAAAAGGTACCCAAAATTTTCAAATTCGTCCTTGAGATAAACGTAACACTTCCCGAGTTCAACGGAGTATTTGCCTAAAAGACATAGTAGAGAGAGGGTGGGGAACGGATACATTCTTCTTCTTCTTCGATCCTTAACCACCGACCGTCAAAGCAGTCAGTGGCCATCACGCCTAGTGGCGTCTTGTAGGGCAACAACAAATTGATTCCACTTTGCACGGTCGGTGGCCATCCTTCGTACAGTGCCTCAACTCTGGTTCATTCTTTGCATCTCAGCCTCCACAGTCCACCGCCAAGTTGTTTTTTGTCGGCCTCTCTTTCGCTTTCCTTCAGGGGTCCAAAGCATAGCTGTTCTTGTGATGGCATCGGGGTCTCTTCTGAGGACATGACCAACCCAGCTCCAGCGTCTGCCAGCTATGATGGTATGCATGTCCTCTTGCTTGCTACGAGTAAGCAGATCTTGGTTGGTGATGGTATTCGGCCAAAAGATTCGGTGAATTTTTCTTAGGCATGTTGTGTGAAAAGAGGACAATTTTGACATTTCCTTCTCTGTGACTCTCCAGCATTCCGCACCATAGAGAAGCACAGAAAGCACGCAACTCTGGTATAATCTTAATTTTGTGCTTGTGCTGTATTGGGAGGACTTCCAGATGTTATTTAGGCTAAAGAAGGCTGTTCTTGCCTTATTCATTCTGATGTTGATGTCTTTGCCTGCCCCACCGTCTGGTGTTACTATGCTTCCTAGGTATGTGAAGGTATCTGTCTGTACCAGTTGCTGATTCCTTACTGATATGGGCTCAGGGTTGCTCACATTGAGCGTCATGACCTCAGACTTCTTTAAATTGATGAACGGATACATGGCCCAATGCTAATCGCGTCTCGCATTGTTTCAAAAACTAAAAAACCAACTCGCAAGCCTTGCCTAGGGAGATTTTCAAAATACGATGAAAAAGTAAAAAATGTTCGGGAATTGGGTCATGCAGACAGCATTTATGACGTAATTCTCACGTACTACGAGAGACTCTCGTAATTAGCTTGAAATTAGTGCAAAAAGACATGAATAGGTTGGATATTATAGAAAAAATATGGAATTCTGAACCAAGTCACCTAGCCCCATAAAAATTATATATTCGTGTGCCTTAGGACTTCCTGAGCAAGAATAGGTTGTTATTTACACAAATAGTCCATTAAATATCCAAATATTGGTAATAATACTATAGAGAATCGGACAGACTGTCAGGACAAGTCATGCCTGCTTGATTTTTTTTTTTGGGCATACTTTTGGAAAAGCTTTGGGGAAATAAGGACTAAGAAGGTACGAGAGATTGGATTTGGATGGATTTTGAACGAAGGCGAAATATTTTTGGCCGACCTCAAACTAAAAATATATTAACCGAGTAATGAAGGAAAAGTTTGATTTTATGGAAAAGATCAGTGCAAATGGCAGAGGCGTAACAACTATTAGGAAAAAGAAGAGAAAACTGGTATAAATTGTTCCATCAATCTAGAGTGGAGAATTAAGGTTGGTCAGAAAGAGCTGACCAGGTTCTTTTGTTAAATTGCATTATTATTTGTAAATTGGAGAGTTCAGGACCACCAATGGTGTAAGACAAGGTGATATCCTATCACCTTACCTCTTCATACTCCTTATGGACGATGTCATCAAGGCATGTAAAGAGAGAACAAGAAAGTATTCAGTGGGGTACTGGAAGATGAGACAGGTCTATATTTCAGAGCTGGCATTTGCTGATGATGTTGCCCTGATTGCTAAATCAGAGGCACATCTCCAATCCAACCTGCAAGTCTGGAAGGAAGAGCTGGAGAAGAGAGGGATGGTCATAAGCAGCTCTAAAACAAAATCCATGGTGATATCACGAGAAGAAAGAAGACATCAGATTAAGCTGGGAGAACAGGTCCTGGAGCAGGTCGACCACTTTAAATATCTCGGAGCTATTATAGACCGAAAGGGAGGCATCAAAGAAGAGTTGGCCACTCGAAAAGCAGCAGCTGGGAGACTTTTTCAGGCCATAAATCGAGGATTCCTCAGCAAGAGAGAGGTTGGTAAGAAAACGAAGATGGCTGTATACCGCTCCACCTATGTCCCAGTCTTGACATATGGATGCGAGTCATGGGCGATGACTACAACCCATAAAAGCCAGATCCAAACCTCAGAAATGAGGTATATGAGGAAGGTGGTTGAAGTAACAAGAAGAGACATGGTACGCAACCAGACGATACGTCAAGGCCTAAAATGCCACCCCCTACAGACCCAAGTAGAACAGTCCCAACTAAGATGGTTTGGCCATGTCTGCATAATGGGAGAAGATCGGCTACCACGACAAGCATGGGAAACAAAGAGCCAAGGATCCAGACCCCGAGGACGACCCAGAGTCCGCTGGGAGGACAACATTAGACAATCTTTGAAGGACCGAGGACTAGAATGGAACCAGGCCAGGAGGAAGACAGCCGATAGAATAGTCTGGCGCTCTCTCTTCCAAGCCTCTACACCTCACGGTAGAAGGGGAACGACTAAGTAAGTAAGTAATTGGGTGGAATTAATGTGAAGTTAAGACAGGAACATAACTTTCATTTACAGGGGTTCTGTTGGCACTTATCTGGTGTCAGTGAATTGCCTGAGTGAGAAAGCCTACACTATTGTGAGGAGTCCCTCTTACTAATTCAGTACTCAAGCATTTGAAAGACCAGAGGAGACTGTGGCTTGTGGCCGAATCTACGACAACTGCTGTGATCCCTGGGTCCAGATAAGTCATAATATCTGGCCTGGGACAACTTATCATAAACATTTAACGAATCTCCTGTATACCAAATAACATTTCCACCCAAGGATTAAATAAACAAGTATAGGTATAACAGAAGAACTGTGGGATGATTATAAATCCCCAACCTGTCTCCAAATACCAGTAGTCATCATATATTAAGTACAGTAATACTATTTGAAAGATTTTAATTGTAATAATGTGCCTTGGACATATGGTCCTATTTATGTAAATATATATATATATATTGATTCAAATTGAGTTGTGGTCCTGGCCAAAAAAACTTAGGTTCAGGACAAATAAATTTGAGAAAAAAGAAATTCCAAACTATAAATTTACCCACTGGTGTTAGTTAAGTTCATAATAGCATTTAGTATCTGTATGTGTATGTATTTGTATTGAATTCCTATAACACTAGTATTGAGGCCTTCACAGCTTGACCTCACTCAAGTACTACTTTACCTACTACACAATAATGAAAAACCAACCACAATGGTCATTGTTAATTGATGATAAATATCATTTATTTGTTGTGTAACTCTGGCAATACGAGCCTATTAACTTGATATAAGTTATTTAGACAACAGTAAGTAGCCTTAATAATGGTGAAGGGGGAAAGTAGCTAGCACCTTATTTCTCCCTCCACCTTAGCTAGTATATAAAGGCTTGTATGATAATGATAAATATCATTTATTTATTTTACTTTGTTAACCAATAAGTGATTATTAACAGTGAATATACACCTATAGTTGGATTAATCACTATTGAGTGAATTGTATATCCGCACCCGTATGACTCATATTGTTTAAAATACATAACCATATACAGCTATTAAATTAACATTTTGCTGAATCACCTTCAGCTAGGGGCTCAGAAAATACGACGAAATACCTTTCCTCACAGAAGGGGCGAAGAATAATAAGTTCACAACGGCTGAGATGATCTCATTTGTTATACTTACCATTCTTTCTGTAAAATCATGTGAGGCATCCTTAAATAGAAGTTTCATTCTTATATTTATATCTCTGCCATGAGTATTCTTGAGCGAAGATTGATACCCTTTACAACTCACATCCTTTTACTCAGAGTTTGGGCATTGGTGAACCACTACTGCAGAGCAGAGGAGACAAACGTGCCACATGCGAGAATCCATTTATAGAAAGTCTGTTATGTTTTTGGTTGTTGTTATTCATTATTTTATATTATGCTTTCAGGGACATACAATAGGACTGTCTTGTTACTTGAGTTATATATATTCTTACTTTTCTTTTTTTACTCCCTATGGAGCAGTGGCGTCACTAGGGTTGGTGTCACCCAGTGCAGTAACTCATGGTATCACCCCCATGGACCTCCTACCGTACCAGACCATACAGAATCCATAGTAATGTTTTTTTGTACTAATGTTACTCGTAAATCGTAATTCGCGTATATCACTGAATGTAATGGCAATAGTACTGACATAAACAACTAGAAAAATTAAAATTACACCTTTAAAGCAGACGAAACCACGTGATTCGAAGTGTCATTGTAATTGGTTAATAATGACAGCTCTGACCGGAGCGAATTAGAAAGTTCAAAAAGTAAATTAGCATAGAGTGTTAGCCGTGTAGGTATATTGATACAGTACATGTAAGCTGGGCTTACGAAAAATGTATTTGTGGTTATAACTAACTACAGGGATATTTTTATAAAAAATAATAAATTTCTGCTGAAACACTGCACACACATTTTATAGACAGTCATTTTGGTGTCACCCCCTCTGATGGTGTCACCCGGTGCGGTCCGCACCCCCACCCCCTAGTGACGCCACTGCTATGGAGCATGGACCACCATTGCAGTTGGAAGCCTGCACCAAGAATTCACATGCTCTTGCGGCTTTAATTTATGTAGCAGTGTGTTCGACACAATGAGGCTACTAGCTCCATGACAAACCTCTATATAGTTGCTTTGTGCGACATGGATGATGAAGCACTTGTCCTGGTCTTTCTTTGTCTTATCCCCCGAGATCTTCACTCGGCTATATACGTATATATTGCGACACACTTCTTGATTTTTTTTTACAGTAATGTTAAATTTTGAAACGAATAAGTAGTTCTTACACCAAAGATTTAGTCTAAAAACAAAACAAAAACCCTAAGCATCGTGAGGCGGTTTACTACGGATGTAATGTAGTAATTTTTCCTTTAAAACAGTTCATTGTACCAGAAAAAAATTTGCCATAAACAACAAAATGCTACTATGATTTGTAATGGAGAGGTGACGGTAAGATGAGACCGCTATTTTTCAGAGTAGGTGCTGAAGTGTAACTCAAGTGCAAAGTAAACTTTTGGGAATGTATATTGCCTGCTGGTAACTTGATAAGAGCAAGTCAAAACTCGTCCATCACGACAAAACATACGTAACTTCTTCTGTTGTTGTTCTTTTTAAGTTTATGTGTTGACTAGCAATAACTCGTCAAACTTGACGGGTTTTTAATTATAGTGTGCTTTTCCGTTCCCAGATGAGCAGATAGAAGTACATTCTTAGAGTGTTTTTGGTCTCTTTCCATTATACAGTGTAATCAAACTGTTCATGAACACCGTAATGTGAACGCTTTTCTTTGTTGATTGTAACTATTTTCGGGAGAGTATATATAATGGAAACAATACAATTTTTCAACACGGTTGCATTCCTCAGCTGTGACCAGCGTACACACGGCGAGAATTATGTTATTTTAGATTCAATTTAAAAGTTCTTTGATGACAATATGTGTGAAAGTGCGTGCATTGTTTTCAAAGAGTTTTCCCTGATAATAAGTGGTTTTAACAAAAACTTTCAAGTTTTCATGATTTGTACATCGGGTGAGGGCTCATGCACACCAATTTTTACGCACTTTTTCTTTGTCGAGCGCTACTAATTTCGTGAAAGAATAAAAAAATTAAATAATAAAACTAAAGTATTTGTTTTATATAACACACACGCCTCGCAAGTTGCACACCGTGCGTTGCGCACTTTTTTTTCTGGCGCGAGTTACTATTTTGAGTGAGACCGACCGACGTAACATACATCGGTAATTATGTTAGTTGGGATGGGATAAAAAATTTATTTTTATTTTATTGCGAGACCAACACTCAAGAGTATCTAATTTGTGTCTTCAAAGGTGTCTAAGTGGCTGTTTAAGTGGCGGTTTCTTGTAATTAAATTTTAGTCGTAAAATTATAAATATATCATAATAAAGGTAATAATAGTTTTGCTTCACTGCTGCCAGCCAGCTCATTTTACTAAGCACGGCTGTTGGTCGTGCTCTTACGTTGGCATTTCCAGCTGTTTCCGTCCAGGAGCACTGAACTCAAAATTCTGTAAGCTCAATGGTTCAGATCGAATGCGTGTAAGAAATATATTGTTCTTGAAGATCCAGCAGCACCTTTGGCCCAATATTGTGAAGTGTGTCTGCACTGTTCTAGCACTAGAGGGGATAAGGAGGGCGTTTCTGCGTCTTCCCGTGATATGTAGCCAAGGTAGGGTTCACTTTGTCTATTCTTCGCCATCAAATTGCATGCTGGTTGTGCCGAGATCGTCTGGGCTTTCGGCTTATGATCAAGTTCAAAGGATCAGAATCGTCGCTTCCTGAGTCAATGAGCCTTTACGGTGGGTTCTAGTTATACTGGTTCCAACTCCTCAGGCCAGTTCTTTCGGGCTTCTTTCCAATCACTGAGTGTCTGTATGGTGCTAGCGCAACGGGTTTGTTATCAAGGTTTGCTTCTCTACATCCCTTGAGTTACGCCTGCATCGTCAGTTACCAGGACCAAGTGGAGGAGGATGTAACTCGTCATCAAGCATATCAGTCTCTGGGTACAAGAGGATGTGCTACACCAAGAGGCCGATACCACAGTGGTCAAGCCTTTTCTATTCTTTATTTTGCAGTACTTTTATTCCATATTCTGCCATTATTCTTTCAAAGAAGGATTGATACAAATTAACACAACAGCTTAAATGAACTTAACAATCACCATAAGTTAGAGTCGAACCTTAAATATTTGATCGTATCGTTAAAAAAAACCGCCACATCAGGCATTTACAGTATTTGTTCAAGATATAATGTTACTGTTATTGTTGGACAGAATCGACATCACTGCACTCCGGGCAAACCCATAGGTGCTCAGTCTCCCTCAGTATATGTCGAAGAGTGTGAATACTAACTGTTCCTGCAGCTCGCTAGTTGTATCCACGATGGATGCATCCTTTCATACGCCCATCTCTGCTAGCCTTACGTTTGATGCCAAATTCCAACAGTCTTAACCTTGATGAGTCATCTATTGCAGTGTCATTCTCTAACAGGCGATCATTAATTGTTCTCAGTATTTCTCCCTTATCCATATCCAGTGTCCCTACTGTGGGTGCTCTTGATGCTAGTCTGTCAATCAATTCTCTCATTACCGCATACCCCTGCATGACCAGGTCAGTAGATCCACACCAGTTCACGCAGATTCTAAGCTTCTATGAATGTTTTCTGTAGCCAACCATTTTGAACTTTCCGAAGAATGAACTGGGAGTCTGACACAATGACTGCCTTTGTTAATGAAGTTTCAGTTAGACCCCTTAAGGCTGCAGTAACTGCCTCTACCTCCATGCTGGAAGTTGTTACCTTGTAAGACCCGCTAAATTCGGCAACGATTCTACTCTTTACTTTAGCAGAGAAGCCCCAACCTGATTTCTCACCACGGATCATAGACCCATCTGGGTGCACAATTGTCATCATTATCCCCGGCATGATCATGTATCAGTTGATTAATTTCCAGTTCTGCATTCTCATTACCCCAAATTCTACACTCTCTGCCAAGGCTGATGATGACTTGCTGGTAGTTAAACCAGTTCTCGTTTTACATACTCTACTCTTCTCCTTTGAATATATTTTCAACTGTGGTCACCTGCTTGAACGTTGTCTCTGCCTGTGCCATCCATGACATCCCTCTCTTCATTCTTGCTCCTTTAATGTCAGCTATGTTTCCATGCAGGGAGTGCCGTTTGTCTGTGGTTACTAGCATAAAGGCTTTTGCCTGGGTGTGACGCTGGGTTCAACAATTTGGCCCTAGGGTGGAGCTAACACTCTCTCAAATTTTTTCTTGATTTTAGACACGCCTACTTTTCATCTTTGTTCTAAGTTTTTGTCGCTGCTAGCATGTCACTTTGATCTGACAAGTTAACTCTTCTGGTTCTCCCGCGTACGTGACCAGCAGAGATGAAAGGTCTTTTAACACTGGTAAGAGTGTCTTTGTGACGCGTACGTGTTACACCCCCCTAATGTAGGTGTATCGTCATGGCCAATGACTTAAATGGCAGCACTGATAACGTATTGGTTTGGTGGATATTGATTATCTGCTAACGTTACTGTTGTGTTGTGGATCTGGTAATGTCTACAGTTGATACCTATATATCCGCCACACAGGCAAACACTGTAGAAGTCTACTGGTAAGCGATGATCAGGTTCTCGATACAGATAGACCACGCCCACTCCGGGGCTATTTCTAAATACGTGTTAAGTTCCCTGTCACACTTGTAATATTAAGTGCGTGTGTTGGTTTAGTCGTTTACACCACAGGTACGTACACAAGAGTCATGGATGGTTGTAAACGACTGGTGACATTTCATATGGGTTTATTCACGTCACAACACATTGATGAAATACACATAGAATACCGTTCACAGCACAACACAAGATATAAATTACCACATAAGAACTGCGCACTCGGCAGCTACAATGATATCATGATTCATGGCCTAAAGTACTCTTATTAAACTCAGCGCTATAAAGAATCCTCAATAACAATCCTCTCACAGGAGCTATCATGATTCATGGCCTAAAGTACTCTTATTAAACTCAGCGCTATAAAGAATCCTCAATAACAATCCTCTCACAGGAGCTATCATGATTCATGGCCTAAAGTACTCTTATTAAACTCAGCGCTATAAAGAATCCTCAATAACAATCCTCTCACAGGAGCTATCATGATTCATGGCCTAAAGTACTCTTATTAAACTCAGCGCTATAAAGAATCCTCAATAACAATCCTCTCACAGGAGCTATCATGATTCATGGCCTAAAGTACTCTTATTAAACAAGACTCCTCACACAGGAGATAATGGCCTTTAAAGACTGCACACTGCAGTTATAAACGTTTCCACAATAATCAAAACTGCAGTTTCATACTACGCTGTACCCACAGCGAAAAATCCGTCGACATTTTAAATTCAGCACTGTACAGGCCTTTCACACTTCCCAAAAACACTGTCTTCCTCCCCGGTCAAAACGCCTGGAACACTCCCCCTAGATAACACACTCGTCCCGCTCAAAAGCAGTCACGAGACTTCCTCACGGTCAACACAACTCAGTCAATCAATCATCTGCTCCTAGCCGCGAGCTATTCTCACTCCGCTCAAAACATTACAGAATAAATATATCAGCGCTTTTCACGCTGTCTGTAATCTGTCTCTCGAAACTATCACGAGATACTCTCTAAATAATTCGATAGCTAACAAGCAACTAAGTGCTATAACTCAAAATCTATTTCAACTACTAACATACTCCAGTTTACTTCCCCTTACACTAAAACTGTTCGTTACATCTTACCTCACCCCCAGAGAAAAAAATTGATTCTATCAATTTTTTGACAAATACATTCCCCAAAACCAAAAAAGATTAAGAGGACAATGAAACTCTAACATATGCGTATAAGAATTACCTTAAGTTAAGTTAAAATAAGATATCTCCAAAATATAAGCATTAAGTGACATGTAAAAATGAAGTATCCAATGTAATCAACTAAGCATACCAAAAATAATGCATTACAAAACCAAGTTAAGTGAATACAGCACAACTAAATAGGAAACAACCGATAGTACAAGAAAAGACAAGATCAAGCAAACGAAAAAATGATCCGTAATAAAGGTAAGTATGAAATCAGAATATGAGGAAAAAACAATAATATTACATTCAAACAATTTGTTATATGTAAAATAATTACAAATATCACAAGTAACTACACTATATTAAGTTATACCATTAAAGTAACAATACATAGAATGAAAGTTTAAGAAGCGAAAGAAGAAGTATACAAGGAAAATGAAGTGAAACGTAAATAAAGCACGAAATGTACACCAAATATGAAACCATACTGAAAAGACAACAGAAAAGAAGGAATGGAATGAAGAATAATCAACAAAGACAGATAGAAAGCAAAAGGTATGAATATAGAGAACGTGGGTAAAAATATATACCAATAACTATTTAGATCAACAACGTATTTCAAAATAAATACAAACACGATCGAAAAGCACAAAACAAAATAACAAAGTATTCCTATACTAATACTACAAAAAATAGTTTATAACTAAACAAAAAATAATCAGTAATTTAAACAAGTTATACAAGTTATACATAATCAACAATAAATTATCGCCACCACACAAAAAAGTAATAGCAATGCTATATAAGACAACGCACAATCAAGCGCTAATACAACATAACATCCAAAAAACAAAAAAAAACTTTCTTTAAAGAACTAACATTACTCTACATATCAAACATAGCACATAGTCAAACGCTAAGCACACACAAAACCAAAAATAAAAAATTACAATGTCTGGGAAAAAAAATATTTTCCAAAAAATACAGTACAAAAATATTTCGTAATGCTAAGTTACATAAAAATAGTATTTTAATTTAATTAATTCAAATCTATAATTAACAAATTAACAAAAAACTAGCTTTAGCAAAATGAGAGACATATAACAATTCCTGCATCTAAGCAAACACTAAACAACACGTGTAAGTTTTTCAAAAAATACGTCACAGAGAAACACACAGAAAAACACACTATTACCAAAATACAAGTTTGCAAATACATGAAAACAACGTAATGTATGTTAAGCAAGTGCTTAAATCAGATCTCTAGATTTCTCAATCAAATAACAATATCAGCAACCGCTGTTAATTTTCTCTATACAGTTCAATTTAAACTTTTAAATATTTCCGGCTGACAATCACGTTCAGCTTAGCTACAGTGTTATTCAGTTAATAATTTATATTTATCTCCATCTGATATATTAAAAATAACTATTGTAACATTACAACTAATGAGTATGTGCATAGGGCTGTCAAACTCATCATATACAAAACTATTCTACCCAACACATCTGTAAAACAAATACCCAAAAAAAAACTTCAAGTTCTACACCAGAGTATAAAAAATAGGCATAAGTTTGTAACCAGTAAGGTTAAATATAAATCTGCTCATTGCATTCATGAATAGTAAACAACACGTCACTACCATCTAACACACTACATATTATCCAAAACACAATAGTATAAAAATAGCATCGAAATGAACTAATTTATAATTAAAACAGTCATACATATCAAGAAAAACAATAGACATCAAATGATGCGTAAAGATGATATATAACAACCTATAATGATCTATGCAATAGAATACATTAACATCTTCTGTCCTAATAAACAAACAAAATAAAAAAGAATCAACCGCAAAAAAAAAAAAAAAATCTCCATAGGTCTTGCCGACATCTCATAAACATTAGGGGTAAAACGTCGAATCATGGTTAGCACGTTGATATGTTCTGCTTGAGAAAACACTCGCTCGGCCACAATGTTGACCTATATTCTTGCCGCTACCGTAAACAGCCGTTAACGTAAACAGGAGCGCTGACCCATATCAAGAAGTCGCCTCTGTTCAAAAAATACAAATGAAAATTCCATTTTAATGAATGGTGAAATTTACTACGAACAACGGAGAGGTTAAACAAACAATTACCCCGCACTGTGGTCCGTGTGGAAATCTGGTCACCCCACGATGTCATCGACTCTTCGTTTCAGTTCACAACAACGTGCTGCTCTTTCAAAATCAGAAACATAACAAGCAGTAGTATTTGTGACATCATTATCATTGCTACTTTGCTTAATAACAATGCTTCTAGGCTCATGTCGAGCAAAATTAGCATAATTGCTCTTATTATTCTTTGTTTGAGACTATTATTATGTCTATAATCCCAGTCAGACTTGTTATGATTAACGTTTCTACTCCGCACAAAAAATCTGTCAGAATAATTATTGCACGATTGAAAACTCTTCTTGTATTTGTCTGTACCATTATTTTCAAAATTCTGAGAATTAAACTGTTGAGATACATTAACTTGTCTCTTATCTCTCTGAGAAGGAAAATTATTATCATATGAATTTCCTTGGTACTTTCTAATCTTAGAAACATCTCTCCTACAAAAACTCTTTCCATTCTTTTCTTTGACAATATGCTTGTTTGCAGTATCATCTGCAGATCTATAAGTATCTTTATCGTTACGCCTATAATGGGTTTCATCCTTGGAACCACTACTTATAACTTTATCCCTTGTTATCATCTTCTGAGAACCTCCAAAATCAGTTACTCGTTTACTCTTTGGGCTTTTAGCTTGAAATCTATCAGGACTGACTGTTACCTTATCATTCTCTCTATTACACTGCCGCCAAGATATGTTGCTATTGGAAGCAGAATCAAATGATCTTCGAAAGTTATATTTTCCCCGAAAAGATATTTGTCTATCACATTTAACTTTTCTATCAGCACAGATTGTATAGGGCTGGATCTTTTTAACCTGTTGGCAAACAACTTTCTGTCTAGCATTGTCCACATTTACAGAAGACCATATTCCGCTGGTTAAAATAACACCTTTTTGTACTTTCTGCAATTTCAACATTTTTTTGTGAAATTTCTTCACTTAATTTCCTATTTAATATGTCAAATGTCAACACTTTACTTCTCTCCTCTGTTAACAATCTCTCAATTTTAATCATCTCCTCTCTCTCAGTCGTTAACTCTTCTAATTTGTCTTTCTCATCCTTTTCTTCATTTACACTTAGTTGTCGTGTTTCATTCTCACTATCCTCATCATTCATTAGTTCTTCAACTTCATTCGGAAATACAGTATAATTCTCTTCTTCAATACCAGAATTTACTTTATTCAACAAATCAAGAAGTGTGTTTGTATACGACCTATCACGGTCAGTTGTCTCAGCTTCCAATTTACTACACCTCTTTTTGTTTTCCTGAAGTTGTTGCTTGAGATCACTTACTTCACTATCTCTATAACGCACTTGATCTTCCAAATCTACTGTTGCAAGTAGGGTGGCCAGCTTGTACGCTTTGCAATAGGTGATAGTGAGTGCGTGTTGGAACCGACACTCACAACACAGGCCACCACTGTTGCCCCCCCGTAAAATTAATGTTTTTTTTTTTCAAGAGGTCATTACTGTTGTACCTCCGTCAAGCACGTGAAAGTCAATCATGGCTGTCACTGAAACTGATACAAAGGGTTGGTGTATGGTGGATACGGTAAGGTGTCTTATTGATTATCTGCTAACGTTACTGTTGTGTTGTGGATCTGGTAATGTCTACAGTTGATACCTACATATACGCCACACAGGCAAACACTGTAGAAGTCTACTGGTAAGCGATGATCAGGTTCTCGATACAGATAGACCACGCCCACTCCGGGGCTATTTCTAAATACGTGTTAAGTTCCCTGTCACACTTGTAATATTAAGTGCGTGTGTTGGTTTAGTCGTTTACACCACAGGTACGTACACAAGAGTCATGGATGGTTGTAAACGACTGGTGACATTTCATATGGGTTTATTCACGTCACAACACATTGATGAAATACACATAGAATACCGTTCACAGCACAACACAAGATATAAAGTACCACATAATAACTGCGCACTCGGCAGCTACAATGATATCATGATTCATGGCCTAAAGTACTCATATTAAACTCAGCGCTATAAAGAATCCTCAATAACAATCCTCTCACAAGAGCTATCATGATTCATGGCCTAAAGTACTCTTATTAAACTCAGCGCTATAAAGAATCCTCAATAACAATCCTCTCACAGGAGCTATCATGATTCATGGCCTAAAGTACTCTTATTAAACTCAGCGCTATAAAGAATCCTCAATAACAATCCTCTCACAGGAGCTATCATGATTCATGGCCTAAAGTACTCTTATTAAACTCAGCGCTATAAAGAATCCTCAATAACAATCCTCTCACAGGAGCTATCATGATTCATGGCCTAAAGTACTCTTATTAATCAAGACTCCTCACACAGGAGATAATGGCCTTTAAAGACTGCACACTGCAGTTATAAACATTTCCACAATAATCAAAACTGCAGTTTCATACTACGCTGTACCCACAGCGAAAAATCCGTCGACATTTTAAATTCCGCACTGTACAGGCATTTCACACTTCCCAAAAACACTGTCTTCCTACCCGGTCAAAACGCCCGGAACACTCTCCCTCGATAACACACTCGTCCCGCTCAAAAGCAGACACGAGAGTTTTTTCACTGTTCACACAACACAAACAATTGAGGGCTAGCAGCGAACTTCTCTCACCCAACTCAAAACAATACAGAATAAATATATCAGCGCTTTTCACGCTGTCTGTAATCTGTCTCGAAACTATCACGAGATACTCTCTAAATAATTCGATAGCTAACAAGCAACTAAGTGCTATAACTCAAAATCTATTTCAACTACTAACATACTCCAGTTTACTTCCCCTTACACTAAAACTGTTCGTTACATCTTACCTCACCCCCAGAGAAAAAAATTGATTCTATCAATTTTTTGACAAATACATTCCCCAAAACCAAAAAAGATTAAGAGGACAATGAAACTCTAACATATGCGTCTAAGAATTACCTTAAGTTAAGTCAAAATAAGACATCTCCAAAATATAAGCATTAAGTGAAATGTAAAAATGAAGTATCCAATGTAATCAATTAAGCATACCAAAAATAATGCATTACAAAACCAAGTTAAGTGAATACAGCACAACTAAATAGGAAACAACCGATAGTACAAGAAAAGACAAGATCAAGCAAACGAAAAAATGATCCGTAATAAAGGTAAGTATGAAATCAGAATATGAGGAAAAAACAATAATATTACATTCAAACAATTTGTTATATGTAAAATAATTACAAATATCACAAGTAGCTACACTATATTAAGTTATACCATTAAAGTAACAATACATAGAATGAAAGTATAAGAAGCGAAAGAAGAAGTATACAAGGAAAATGAAGTGAAACGTAAATAAAGCACGAAATGTAAACAAAATATGAAACCATACTGAAAAGACAATAGAAAAGAAGGAATGGAATGAAGAATAATCAACAAAGACAGATAGAAAGCAAAAGGTATGAATATAGAGAACGTTGGTAAAAATATATACTAATAACAATTTAGATCAACAACGTATTTCAAAATACATACAAACACGATCGAAAAGCACAAAAGAAAATAACAAAGTATTCCTATACTAATACTACAAAAAATAGTTTATAACTAAACAAAACATAATCAGTAATTTAAACAAGTTATACAAGTTATACATAATCAACAATAAATTATCGACACCACACAAAAAAGTGATAGCATTGCTATAACCAAGTTCGAACAACGCACAATCAAGCGTTAATACAACATAACATCCAAAAAACAAAAAAAAACTTTCTTTAAAGAACTAACATTACTCTACATATCAAACATAGCACATAGTCAAACGCTAAGCACACACAAAACCAAAAATAAAAAATTACAATGTCTGGGAAAAAAAATATTTTCCAAAAAATACAGTACAAAAATATTTCGTAATGCTAAGTTACATAAAAATAGTATTTTAATTTAATTAATTCAAATCTATAATTAACAAATTAACAAAAAACTAGCTTTAGCAAAATGAGAGACATATAACAATTCCTGCATCTAAGCAAACACTAAACAACACGTGTAGTTTTTTTTTTCAAAAAAATACGTCACAGAGAAACACATAGAAAAAACACACTATTACCAAAATACAAGTTTGCAAATACATGAAAACAACGTAATGTATGTTAAGCAAGTGCTTAAATCAGATCTCTAGATTTCTCAATCAAATAACAATATCAGCAACCGCTGTTAATTTTCTCTATACAGTTCAATTTAAACTTTAAATATTTCCGGCTGACAATCACGTTCAGCTTAGCTACAGTGTTATTCAGTTAATAATTTATATCTATCTCCACCTGATATATTAAAAGTAATTATTGTAACATTACAACTAATGAGTATGTGCATAGGGCTGGCAAACTCATCATGTACAAAACTATTCTACCCAACACATCTGTAAAACAAAACCAAAAAAAAAACTTCAAGTTCTACACCAGAGTATAAAAAATAGGCATAAGTTTGTAACCAGTAAGGTTAAATATAAATCTGCTCATTGCATTCATGAATAGTAAACAACACGTCACTACCATCTAACACACTACATATTATCCAAAACACAATAGTATAAAAAATAGCATCGAAATGAACTAATTTATAATTAAAACAGTCATACATATCAAGAAAAACAATAGACATCAAATGATGCGTAAAGATGATGATCATAATATAACAACCTATAATGATCTATGCAATAGAATACATTAACATCTACTGTCCTAATAAACAAACAAAAAAAAAATCAAAAGCAAAAAAAATAAAAATCTCCATAGGTCTTGCCGACATCTCATAAACACTAGGGGTAAAACGTCGAATCATGGTTAGCACGCTGATATGTTCTGCTTGAGAAAACACTCGCTCGGGCACAATGTTGACCTATATTCTTGCCGCTACCGTAAACAGCCGTTAACGTAAACAGGAGCGCTGACCCATATCAAGAAGTCGCCTCTGTTCAAAAAATACAAATGAAAATTCCATTTTAATGAATGGTGAAATTTACTACGAACAACGGAGAGGTTAAACAAACAATTACCCCGCACTGTGGTCCGTGTGGAAATCTGGTCACCCCACGATGTCATCGACTCTTCGTTTAAGTTCACAACAACGTGCTGCTCTTTCAAAATCAGAAACATAACAAGCAGTAGTATTTGTGACATCATTATCATTGCTACTTTGCTTAATAACAATGCTTCTAGGCTCATGTCGAGCAAAATTAGCATAATTGCTCTTATTATTCGTCGTTTGATCAAAATATTTATCATCATTTCCTCTTTGTTTGAGACTATTATTATGTCTATAATCCCAGTCAGACTTGTTATGATTAACGTTTCTACTCCGCACAAAAAATCTGTCAGAAAAATTATTGCACGATTGAAAACTCTTCTTGTATTTGTCTGTACCATTATTTTCAAAATTCTGAGAATTAAACTGTTGAGATACATTAACTTGTCTCTTATCTCTCTGAGAAGGAAAATTATTATCATATGAATTTCCTTGGTACTTTCTAATCTTAGAAACATCTCTCCTACAAAAACTCTTTCCATTCTTTTCTTTGACAATATGCTTGTTTGCAGTATCATCTGCAGATCTATAAGTATCTTTATCGTTACGCCTATAATGGGTTTCATCCTTGGAACCACTACTTATAACTTTATCCCTTGTTATCATCTTCTGAGAACCTCCAAAATCAGTTACTCGTTTAATCTTTGGGCTTTTAGCTTGAAATCTATCAGGACTGACTGTTACCTTATCATTCTCTCTATTACACTGCCGCCAAGATTCGTTGCTATTGGAAGCAGAATCAAAAGATCTTCGAAAGTTATATTTTCCTCGTAAAGAAATTTGTCTATCACATCTAACCTTTCTCTCCGCAAAGATTGTATAGGGCTGGGTCTTTTTAACCTGTTGGCAAACAACTTTCTGTCTAGCATTGTCCACATTTACAGAAGACCATATTCCGCTGTTTAAAATAACATCGAGTAGACCCTGTACCCTTTTTGTACTTTCTGCAATTTCAACATTTTTTTGTGAAATTTCTTCACTTAATTTCCTATTTAATTTGTCAAATATCAAGACTTTACTTCTCTCCTCTGTTAACAATCTCTCAATTTTAATCATCTCCTCTCTCTCAGTCGTTAACTCTTCTAATTTGTCTTTCTCATCCTTTTCTTCATTTACACTTAGTTGTCGTGTTTCATTCTCACTATCCTCATCATTCATTAGTTCTTCAACTTCATTCGGAAATACAGTATAATTCTCTTCTTCAATACCAGAATTTACTTTATTCAACAAATCAAGAAGTGTGTTTGTATACGACCTATCACGGTCAGTTGTCTCAGCTTCCAATTTACTACACCTCTTTTTGTTTTCCTGAAGTTGTTGCTTGAGATCACTTACTTCACTATCTCTATAACGCACTTGATCTTCCAAATCTACTGTTGCAAGTAGGGTGGCCAGCTTGTACGCTTTGCAATAGGTGATAGTGAGTGCGTGTTGGAACCGACACTCACAACACAGGCCACCACTGTTGCCCCCCCGTAAAATTAATGTTTTTTTTTTTCAAGAGGTCATTACTGTTCATCAGTCAATACCGTTGTGGCACGTGCAAGTCAATCATGGCTGTCACTGAAACTGATACAAAGGGTTGGTGTATGGTGGATACGGTAAGGTGTCTTATTGATTATCTGCTAACGTTACTGTTGTGTTGTGGATCTGGTAATGTCTACAGTTGATACCTACATATACGCCACACAGGCAAACACTGTAGAAGTCTACTGGTAAGCGATGATCAGGTTCTCGATACAGATAAACCACGCCCACTCCAGGGCTATTTCTAAATACGTGTTAAGTTCCCTGTCACACTTGTAATATTAAGTGCGTGTGTTGGTTTAGTCGTTTACACCACAGGTACGTACACAAGAGTCATGGATGGTTGTAAACGACTGGTGACGTTTCATATGGGTTTATTCACGTCACAACACATTGATGAAATACACATAGAATACCGTTCACAGCACAACACAAGATATAAAGTACCACATAATAACTGCGCACTCGGCAGCTACAATGCTATCATAATACATGGCCTAGAGTACTCATATTAAACTCAGCGTTATAAAGAATCCTCAATAACAATCCTCTCACAGGAGCTATCATGATTCATGGCCTAAAGTACTCTTATTAAACTCAGCGCTATAAAGAATCCTCAATAACAATCCTCTCACAGGAGCCATCATGATTCATGGCCTAAAGTACTCTTATTAAACTCAGCGCTATAAAGAATCCTCAATAACAATCCTCTCACAGGAGCTATCATGATTCATGGCCTAAAGTACTCTTATTAATCAAGACTCCTCACACAGGAGATAATGGCCTTTAAAGACTGCACACTGCAGTTATAAACATTTCCACAATAATCAAAACTGCAGTTTCATACTACGCTGTACCCACAGCGAAAAATCCGTCGACATTTTAAATTCCGCACTGTACAGGCATTTCACACTTCCCAAAAACACTGTCTTCCTACCCGGTCAAAACGCCCGGAATACTCTCCCTCGATAACACACTCGTCCCGCTCAAAAGCAGACACGAGAGTTTTTTCACTGTTCACACAACACAAACAATTGAGGGCTAGCAGCGAGCTTCTCTCACCCAACTCAAAACAATACAGAATAAATATATCAGCGCTTTTCACGCTGTCTGTAATCTGTCTCTCGAAACTATCACGAGATACTCTCTAAATAATTCGATAGCTATATGCAAATTCTTCTTGTTATTGCGTTCGCCAGGAGAATTCTCCGGGGAACGTTACGATTTGTTTTTCTGCGTTTTCTGTCCAGGTGTTGAACACCTGCTGCCCGAGTTGCACTATATGTTTGGTTCTCTTCTGTCTCTAAATGCTTTCAGTCCCTGGAACTCCTGTGCAGTTTGCCAGTTACTTTAGTATAGGAAATTCTTCACAATTTCGGTGAGACTCCTTAAGTAACTTGGTAGTTGTTAATTTGTTTCTTGGGATTTATACTTAGTCAGAGTAAGTTCATTATAATGGGTTCTATCATTGTTTTTAAAGCGCCGCCATTACCCAACAAGCACTAAGAAGCTATAGTTAGTTTTTTTGGAAATTATGTTTGTATGCCACGTACAGGTTGTCTTTTCTAAAGCCAAATGGTTGTGTAATTTTAGATGTTTCACTAACGCCTTTCTAGAGAATCTTCTTATTCACGAAGTGTACATATATCTAACTTGTTTCACTTATAGAATAATTGTTAACACAGAGTGTAACCATAAGCGATTGATTTTTTTCTTCTGGCCTCCTTGGCGGATCGTTGTAAATTTTTTCACATAAAGTAACTTTAATTTATTTGATTACTTGTTTACTATATGGATATTTGTAATTCATTTAGAGGTTTACCTAGAGTAGCCTGATATTGTTGTCATATGGAGTGCATGAAAGTATTAAGCGTACCGCAGCCCAGCAAGACAACCTTAGACGGGCTTGGCGATTTCGTTTAGACGCCTGTGTGTTAGAAGAACTGGCTGATACGATGTAAGGTCAGTTCCGCGGAAGGTAAATGAGGCAGGAATGTTTTCATACCTAATCCGCACCACGCTAGCCGTGGGTAACCCTGATTATGCATGTTGCCAGCTATCATGTAGTCCTGCCCAAGGCACATACCGGCTTGTTTGTTTATTTAACAGTCAGTGAGAGAGAAGGGGAGAGAGAGATACACTGTGGGACCTGGTCAGCACTGACCAGCGCTTGGGGGTGGGAAAGATTGTAAATAAGTTACTCTGTACCTGACTATGCAATTGCTTTGTTTTCTAGGTGGTAACATTTATGTTGGCTAGATGATAATAGATTTTTGAATATGATTTCATTACAGCAAAACCCGGTAAACCCCGACTGAGTTAAGGGAACTCAGAGCCATCGGCTGGAATTGCCTTCCCGGAAAGGCAGGATAAATCAGCAACCCATTTACATTGAGGTGTTCACACGAACTACAGTCGTTCGTTTTATCAGCACCCTAATACCGGTACATTTGGGATCTCCCGTGCTGGGAAGTTTACGCCACCCCACACAGTAAGTGGAGTGCCCATGCTCCACTGGCATCAACTTCATAGAGCTACACATTACCGCCAGATCTAACATCGTGTAGTCATCGCCAGCTCTACTTCATCCATATTATCACGCGCCGCCACAAGAGTAGCGGTCCAGCGCCAATATTAGATTTATTAACCCCAGCGTATATTTACTCTTGAGTGCATTCATCGCCACCCATTTAGATCCTGGATTTAAGGCCACCTGTACATCTAGAGGACTTAACATTTGTCCTGACAATTTGTTTTCAGTTGGAGAGTTATAGTTGCGTTGTTTCCACGGATTTGCAGCAACACATCGGGAGAGGTTGGGTGAACATCTCTCCTATCTGCGATCCGACAACAAGCTGTAATTTCAAGCGGAATATAAAAACAAGTGTGCCGACGAAGAAGGACTGTTGGGGTGCACTCAGTTAAATTTTAGAGAGGGGGAGCTTGAATGAACTGCGGGACAGGGTCACTAAGTTTTTTTTTTGTTTTTTTTTCGTACGCCCGCTAATACTCGAGGCGAAATCTCAGGTTATTATTTATGTCTAACCTGACATTGATTTTACGTGAGTATCCCTCTATTTCTTGTACAGAGACAGGTGTCCCTCGCCATTCAGGCAAATACTCGCCGATTTCGGAGGTACCATTGCAACTGGGTGGCTCAGGAGCCGCCAATCCCTGGTCGACGACACTCCTTCAAATGTCCTCGCCAGGTCTCGAGTTAATCCAGTCCAAATCCCGGTCGACGAAAAATCATCAAATGCCGTCGCCCGGGTTTGATCCTGTATCACCCGGTCGCCAGAGCGGTGTTGTAACCACTACGCTAGCGCGGCTCCCGGTCACTAAGTTGAATTGAATAGCTGTGTAGCGGATCATATGAGTCAGCGGGTTATTGTGTATGTGTAGGAACTTCTTTATTTCAAGGTTCCCTGCAGAACGATTAGTATACATCTACCCAATAATAGTGGGAGTTTGACTCTAAGTTGATTAATCTTTTTTGATTCCTATTATTACTAGCCTTGTTTGTCTCTCAAGTTGATACATGCTTTTTTTTATCTGATGTTGGTGATTTGATATTTTCTTGTTTTGCCATAGTTTTTTGCGTTAATAAATTAGACAATCAATTGTCGGATCAGACCCCTTTACTATCTGTACTTGTACTTGATTGGTTGTGGAGTCACAGACGTCACTCAGACTCTTTTGTCTTGTCTCAGACACACTCTGAAAACCACTCGTGACACTGTGCTGTCCCATATATGGATCAAATCGACAGCACTCCAAGCATGTACCTCATTGTCACAGTAGAGGTATCTAGCGTACAGCCCAAGATTTTACGCATCCCTTCATTTTGAATGTGTTCTAGTCGTTCACATCGTGTTACTGACAGCGTGAGTATTCCCAGCCCATACTAAATGACCGATATAACTAGCCGATGATAAAGAATAAATAGTAATCTCTTCTCCAGTCGCGCGGCCGTTATTATTTTCAGGGCTGCCAGACCTCTCCTGCATTTCTGTATGATGTGCTCAACCTGGTACTTATACAATAGCATAGCTCGCGATCGAATGTAACACCAAGGTATTTAAGCTTTTCGAGCCTTTCAATTTTCTGTCCATTGAGAGTAATATCCGGAAGGCTGTTTTCACTATGGAGTTGTTCAAGGTGCACCCCATCGCACAGGTTTTGTTGGGATTGACCTAATGTCACAGAGTGCCTCCCCTTTGCTCTGCAGTGATGGTCCAACAATGGTCAAAACCTAGATTATCTAATGTGGGTTATGACGAGATAATTTTGAGGATGTAGTGACAGATTGATGGAAGAATAAAAGATAATATCTAGAGGAAAATCTTCCAGACTGCAGGTTGAATGAATTGACTCTCCTCGGGAATTAGTCCACTAGAAACCTTACTTAAAAGAGAATTCTGGTGAAACTAAACAGGATATTCTCTAGGTGATAAATTCTTTATCCGAAATCCTACAAAGGACTATGTATAGTACATATATTTAGATAAGAGATTTGGTGCCCAGTCACATTAAAAATATCGCTACCCAATAGTATTTATTAATTATGGCTCTGCCCCCAGGTGTTGCAGACTTTCTTCTTTTCTTATGTGGGCTAATATTGTAATTTCGTACTTGAGTATCATGCAATGTTATTTCTTCACTTCTGTCTTTCACGAAGTATCGTCTTGTGCTGCAACGGTGATCATTCTATATTTTCAGATATTTGAGTATTTCTTTCAATTTCTTATTGATATGACTGAGTTGTATTATTATGACCAATACGTTAAAGGTCAACGGTCAATATTCATATAACAGTCAGAACTGGAATTTTTGAACGACTTCATTGAATAAGTCTCGTTTGGACGACTTACACATAGTTTAATAATTCTCCATATTTACATCATGAGTTATCGACATTAACATATTTCCACATTAGAGAAATTTGATACATCGCGGTTCATTGTATATATTTCATCAGACATTGTGCGTCTGTTATTTTACTGTCATAATTATCGTCCATTATCTTTAGCCACATACTTGGCACAATTAGCATAGTTACGCAGTATTAATACATTTCTGCTAACTGTTCCATTATTATTTAGGAGCACTGCCTAATATTCACGTTGAAACTCTGTCTACATAATAAACTCAGTTTGGCATCACTAGCCAGGCTATTGTCGCGAAATTGGTTTCAAGTCATTGCAAACGGGTTCAGTTAGATTTATAAACCCATCAACGATCGATTGACCGCTTTCAAAATGGCGGCGTATCAGCGAAATGTGTATCAGACAGAGGAAATCGCCAAGGATAAATAAAAGCAGAAGGGAATCAGTATGAAAAGGATTTTACATTTCAGTACAGGGAAGGATTGTGTATAACTGCATATAAGAAGGAACGGTAGGAAGTTCTCATTTACGGAGATATATGCGTATTTCGGCTGCCCACAGTTACGCTCAAAGCGTGTAACCCACTTCTGTTCTAAATATTAAAATCAACAAATAACAGTTTGGGAAATTACATGGATAGGAAGGTAGAGAATTATCAACTGTATAAAACTAGATAAGATGGAACAATATGGATATTATCTATGCCGAGAATGAGAAAGGAAAAATTTCAGTCGACGCACAGATCGGCTGAAATCAATGTTCGGGAAGGATTTCTCAGGCCTAGGTTTAGCTGTGACGTCGGTACTCTCCGATACGTCCGCGCTATACGTATTTAAAGCGTATCGGTAAAACTGGAGAGATACACAACGAAAGAGGTTTGAGACAGACTGGAGGCAGAGTTTCGCCACTACCCATGAATTGTGAGCGGATCGCCAGAAACATTGTTCAGTCCAGTATCTGAAGTCTGAGGGTAAGCGAAATTATGATAACTACCGTGTATAATATTTGTTATTTCAGGTTCATATAGAATTCACAAAATATGCCTGTATAATAGTCATTGATATAATGTATTGTATTTTTAATATGATCTAAACATGTGCATTGTGGATGATTGTTGCTTGTACAAAAATTAATCACAAATAGCCCCACAGCCTAATGAAGATATATTTATCATATTGCTTTATCGCTTACGAAGATAAAGACAGTCCCATGGCAGAGATTGTCATAGGGAAATGAAGTGTTAGAAACTTCTTCGTGGAAGATCCCAGTTTACGAGGTTAAAGTGACTAGTCCCCTTCCTCGCTGCCTTTGCCTTCCCTAGTTCGAGCGCACAATTTTGTACCCATTTACAGCTGGTAAACTGGAGTGTTCTACAGCCAGTTTCAGTAGAAAGCAACCTGATCACGTGGTCACTCACTTTCTTTATTTATGTATTAATTTTGTGTAGATGCTAAGAATAGCATCAGTATTTGAATTTGTATTTGATATGATTTGGAAGGATCAAGTTATAGAAAGGGATGTATAGGAGCGGAATAAACCAGATGATGTTTATTACTGATATGTTAATATTAATTCTATATCACTGAATTGATGTTACTTGCTCTGACTGTATAACTTTGACACCTGATGACTGACTTGTCTGACTTATGTGCTAGTCAGTTACACTTAATTGAAATGTTAATATTAATGCTATATCACTGAAATGATGTCCTTACTTACTATGATTGTATAACGGTGACATCTGATGACTGACTGGTCTGACATCTGTGCTAGGCAGCTACAAGTCTAGCCAGATACTAGCCAAGGCTGATATGTTGCAGGTTCCATGAAATAACTCAAACCAGACTGTCCAGTATCAGAAGCCTGTGTCGTTCATCCGAGGCAATCCCACAAAAGTGCAGGACCCCAAAGAGTGAACTTCAACTGGTCATTGGCATCCCTACTGTTGGGCCTACCAAGTCTGATATCAGCAAAGGACAGTTCAGTTTCAGCAGTATCAAGTTGAAAGATAAGTGTCCTGTTTGACACTGACCACCTATACATGTGAAACAGCCAATAGTTGAAAATAATAATTAACCATACAGAAACTCAGTCAACTGATGACAGTTATCCTTAAATTCAAAGGACTAATAACAGTGATTTCAGTAACTTTATTATTTAAGATCTTGAAGTCTAAACAGACAATAATAGTAATTGTGTGACTTTATTTTCTATATATTTATATATTTCAATTCTCTTTTCCAACTAGCAGTGATAGAATATTAGTGTAATTATTAAACTAGTTTAACTGTACCTGAGGATTTATTCACTTCTTCCATTTTGTGGGTTCAGTGAATGTACATTTTACTTATCCCCTAGAATATAAGTAATCATAAGATAGTCACAGGGAGGAGACACCTTAAATCCTGGTACTACTTCTTACCAACTGGGCCAGGGTTTTCACAGTCTGACTATTTTTATGATAACAATACACCAGTGCTTATTTCTAAGACTGGGTATTAATTGTAAGGTCAGAACTCTTTACTGGCATACTCTTACATAATAAATAATTTTAAATAACCACCCGCTACAGTGGGGGCTCGTCTGCGGGATGTATCTTTGATATTCCTGAGCCAACTTTCTATTTCTGCTGTGTAGGAACATTTTGTTTTGTAAAATTTTTTGGAAAGAGTAACCTAATAGGAAATAATTAGACCTTTAGGGTCAGAGGTTGTCAGTTCGGGCGTAGGCCTATGGGAAGGTTTTTTAAGCGGGAGTGAGATATACTTCCGGGAAGCCGGGAGGTCCTGTTTTTCTGAAGGGACCAAGAGTCCATTGTTTTTTCGGGGAGAATCTTCGAAGTAACTGCTATGGCAGTTTTCCCCAGTGAATCTCTGTGCGTCGGGATGACGACAGAATTCCTTGTGTAGTTCTGAGGATTCATTTACCAGGTAATACCGACCTTTATGCATTATTACGCTTTTCGGTGGCAGAACATGTAAAGGATTACCTAGGGTGAACAGCAGTTCACGGATCCGCCATTTCAGAACTTATATATTTGTGCTCGAGGTAGCCATCCAAGACTGTTAGTCTTATATTGTCCAGAAATCCAGTGACGAAGATATATTGTGGGAGCCGCAGATTGGCGGAACTTCTATCTACAATAAGTATTACTGCAGGGTTGATGATAACCTATTTAACAGAAGTACACGGCCGACGTCAGAACGAGGCCTGTGCTTTCGGCTATTATACTACAGCCTGATATGTGCAATTGGCGGGAGTGCCAAGTTGCACCTATGTGTCAAGGTAACTAAGGCATCTGACGCGTTTAGTCAGAGACGCCAAGGGCGACGCTACGAACTGTCATTATTGAAGAACTTTGCTATTGACCATGCACGTCTATTCTGATGTTTACCTTTTTGAATGCCAAATGTATACCTATCGATGTCAGGTCAGCATGACCTTGTTACACTGACTGTTCCTGTTGATACTATGTGTGTTCCCGTCAATAAATGTCTTGAAACATGCCTGCAGTGTCAAAGCATCCTTGATTACTGCATGTGAGAGTATGGGTTGCAGGATCTACATCTATACGAGCCTAAACACATTCGCGTCTTCATTCGCACCCACACTCAATTCATCATACGCTCGCACTACACATCTAACAACATGTATACTGTCTTGGGCCAGTGATCACCTCAACAAGAAAAAAAGACAGTTACATTTCTGGTGGACCAGTTACGTGGGCTCTTATGATACATTTCTTGTCGCCAATGTGGCCTAGAAACTTACATTTCGGATGGACCAGATCTGTGGGTTTAAAAAGAACAGAGCGAGCATTTGACATTATTGTTGACATTTATGGATCCAGAAATTTACATTCCTGGTTGGCTGTTACATGTATGATGTCTCCAGTTTTGTCGAGAAAGTTACAAGAAGGACAAGTACACATTACACTTCTGATCTGTGGGTCTAAGCTACACACGGGACAGCCGTAACACACAACGCTAATTCTACACTTGCAAGTTTTGGCTACAACAGGACAGATATAGGTCATCAACGGTTGACACAAATAAACAGTACGAGCATTTATATTATAATGCTACATAAAGCATAACAAGACAAGTACTGAAGTGAACTACTAGGCATTTGCTACGTGGACCATAACTGCATAGAAGGCGGGTTCCTATTGTAAACAGTACTGCGGGTTGTGACACGTTTCATTCAACAACAGACTTTTCTAGGTCAGAGCATTCAAGCTACATTGTTGGAGGTCAAGTGTCTGTAAACAGTACGTGAAATTGTAAACATTCAATGTGCAAGCCCTAATTTGAGAAGGTCATAGTAACTTTGGTTCGTGAATACTTTATGTTACAGTGGATTTGACGTTCAGTGCGCGTTTGACATTTCGTTTCTGTGTTCGCAAGGAGCAAGAAATTTATTTTAGTTTCAGCTGTGACTGAACTTGTTCTGCAACACATTGAAATTGATTGCTATATGTTTATGTCACTTCTACTGTTTTTGGTGTATTTTTCTGCGGGTTTTTCGGTTGGTGGGTCTTACGGTAAATATGCCACTTGATCGAGGCTTACTGTAAGCGGTCTGTAGGTGCAAATTTTCTTAATTTGGAAATTTGCTAGTGACAATTGGTCGCTATTGATGTTAGCTGTGATGTAATTGTACTTAACGTTGTTTTTGTAATATTTTGTCTGTTTTTCAGTTTTGATTGTCGATTTGTTTTGTTTGTATTCTGTAGGTCTCTCCTTTCTTGTGTATTTCTCTACACATTTTTGGTTAAAACAGTGTTGCCATTTGTATTGTTTTGTATTTTTGTCTTTGTATTTTTTTTTTTTGGTTGTACTACATTACTGTCATGCACAGTCTACATACACATACTTGGTCATGTTTTGATATTATTGATAAGGTAGACTCTTCATATAGAGTTTGTTAAATAATATTATATAAGATATTTATACAAGTTCTTTGATAAAAGACTTGTTATCTACAAAGATTGAGACAAGGTAAATACATATTCAAGTTCTTTATAAAAAAAGACTTGTGCCCATAGTGAGTGGGATATAAGGGATTTTTTTTTTTTCCCACAGGTACTCAAGTGATTTTTTGGGTACATTATAAACAAGAGGAACATACAAAGTCTTTGTCTAAGACTAAGACAGTAAAATAAAGTGAAGTGAGTATACAAGTCTAGCATTTCAGACTTGTCTCCCATTGAAGTGGGATAAGGTAATTTATTTAATTTTTTTTCAGGTTTCTGATCTCATTAGACAGAATGTCTACATTGGATTTCTTCATCCAGCAAGGGTTGACCCTTGGTAAGTCTGGTAAAGAATTGGAAGAATATTCATCTGCTCAATTCGCCATTGCATTAAAGTCAGAAGAAAAGAAACAAAAAGAGGAAATTAAATTGAAAGCAGAAGCTGAACTAAAGAAGCTAGAAGCTGAGAATAGAAGATTAGAACTTGAAAGAAAGAAGGTATCAAAGAGAGGCTGAGGAGAGAAAAGCTCAAGCTGATGAAAGAAAATTCCAGATGGAAATGGAAGACAAAAAAATTCAAGCTCAAGCTGCTGCAGAGGAAAAAAAAACTTCAAGCTGCTGCTGAGGCTGAAATTAGAAAAATGGAACATGAGGAAAGAAAACAGAAGATGGAACTTGATGAAAAACTCGCAATTTTGGAGTTAGAGAAATTGAAATTGGCGAGTACGGGTGCTCAGCAAACAACTTCGAGTACGACAAAGGAGTTTGTTAGTAGGATTAAATTGCCTCATTTCAATCCTTTAAAGGATGACGTAGCAGATTATCTAGATAGATTCCAATTTTTGTGCGATACGCATAACATAAAAAAGGAAAAAATATGTTGAACAACTGATGCCATTTTTTACAGGTGACACAGTGACTACTCTTATGACAATAGACGAACATGAGAGGACTAATTATGATGTTGTCAGGGCAGCATTACTAAAAAAATACCAATTAAAACAAGAAGACTATCGTCTTCGTTTTAGGACAATGTTGCCAGAAAATGGAGTAGATTTCTCTGATTTTGTTACAAAGATACGTCGTACATTTACACGATGGGTTGAGTTGTCTCAGATTGAGAAAACATATGAAGGTCTAATGGACTTATTATTGCGAGATAAGGTTTTGTCATCTGTTAATGATTCTTTTCTTGCATTCCTTCATGAGCGTAAGCCTAAAAACTTAAAAGAAATGGAGGAATACTGTTGTCAGTATGCCACAGCACATCCCCATGCTACAGTTAGCAATTCTAAAGTGAAAGAAGGGTTGCCAGCTGCTTCGGCAACACCATATGGCCCTAATTTCAGAAAAAAAATTTCAGGGTGCTCAACAAAATTGGAATAGGGGAAGTAATCAAAATTACACTCAGAAGCGGAGTAATCCAACACATGATGGTTCTTCGTCTATGCAGTGGAGACAAGATGGTAGTTCTCGTAATTTTAGTGGTAATAATTTGAGACACTTTCGTAAAGGCTATCCAAATAATAACTATTCAAATTTTCGAGGTAATCATTCTCGACGTCAAGATTATGACGATGGTGAATTTAGAAACCGGGATTCAAACCGGAATGATGATTACAATAGGCAATATGATAACAATTACAGGGGAAATGATAGTCGAAATAATTACAGGGGAAATGATAATCGAGGTAGACCTAGGTTTAACAAAAAAGACCTTACCAACAGGCAAACTCTGCGCAACAAGAGTTTGATGGAGCCTGTAATACAGTAAATGATAGTGGTAACTCTAGGGCTATCACTGGTTGTGCTTTCGATTTTGGGAGAGCAACTGAATGCCCCCAATGCTTAACATTGTTTGACTCATCAACTGTATCTACGCTAAGTTGTGGTCACCCTCTTCCTGCTCTACCTGCTACAGTTGCGCATGATGGGAGAGGATCTCTCATCTTACATAAAGGTCTAATAAATGATAGGCTAGTCTCAGTACTTTTCGATTCGGGATGTACTACCGTCGGGGTTAAGGAGTCTCTGATAGATCCTTGCTGTGCCACTGGAAAAAAAAACAATCAAATGTGTTACATTTGGTGGTACTATGGAAAGCTATCCTACTGCTATTATTAGGATTGACACTCCTTTCTTCACAGGAGATGTCCATGCATGTCTTCTTCCTAATCCTATTGCGGATCTTATAATCGGTCGTATTCATGGGGTTAAGGAATGCACCCCGCAACAAATTTCTAGTTGGGAAGAAAAAAAACATTCAAACGGTCAATGCAGTGGTGATAAGAGCTCAAGCTCTTAATCCCCCAACTTCATCTGATAATAGTAATGAAGTTGATAGCCAAGACGAGCACTTGGTGATTTCCCATGACTCGTTTGTTAAACGTCAAGAAGAGGATCCTTCTTTGAAGAAATACTTCCTTCTTGCAAAGAAAGGGGATCCCAATCAAAATACGAATCACAAATCGTATATCACTATGAAGAATGGTATATTGGTACGAATGGTACAACACTCGGACAAGTCTATGCACTCGCAAATTCTTGTGCCTAAGTGTATGAGAGCCTTAATTCTTCGGCATGCACACGATTCTCAGTGTGCGGGACACATGGGTTTTTCCAGAACTAAAACTAGAGTCCTTGCGTCATTCTTTTGGCCATTCGTGAATAAAGACATCCGAATTTATTGCCGATCTTGCAAAATTTGTCAAGAGGTCAAGTCTAGGGGTCCGAGACATGCTGCTCCTATTCAGGCTGCAGATATTCCGATTCGGCCGTTTCAGAAAATGGCTATAGACATCATTGGTCCGTTCAAAATTAAGTCAGCCAGAGGACACCAATTTATCCTCACTTGCGTGGACATGTGCACGCGTTGGCCAGAGGCTATTCCTCTGAAGAGCATATCAACTGTCGATATCGCTGATGCTCTTTGGCTCGTATTTTCTCGTCTGGGATTCCCCGGAGAAATACTGTCGGATCACGGCACTCAGTTAATTTCGGACGTTATGTCTCAGGTAATGGCTACGCTAGACATTAAAAGGTCTCTCAGTAGTATTTATCATCCAATGTCCAATGGATTGGTAGAACGTCTTAACAGGACACTAAAGAACTTACTTGGCAAGATAACGGAGGATCATCCTGAAGATTGGGACAGGGTTTTACCTGCAGTCCTCTTTGCCTATAGAGAGGTTCCCAACGAGCATACAGGGTTTTCTCCTTTCGAACTTGTCTTTGGCGCGCAACCGCGCGGGCCAATGTCCTTGTTACACGATTTGATAACTTCCGATAATATCGACGATGATACACAATCGTCATATGAATATGTTATAGCTCTTAGAGAAAAGATTATCGAATCGTGCAGGTTAGCAACTTCATCTTCCGAATTTGCGAAAGAAAAAGCTAGGCGATTTGCTAATAAGAAAAGACGCCTACGTCAACTTTGTCCTGGAGACAAAGCATATGTCTTACTGCCCTCAAGAGAGAATAGACTTCTCATTTCTTGGAAGGGTCCATACACTATAGTCTCGAAAATTTCTGATGTCGACTATATTGTCGATGTGGATGGAAGGCATAAAACCTTCCATATAAATATGCTAACAGAGTTTATTGAACGTCCAGACTATTTACAGCCTATTTTCCAGGCGACGGACGACTCTCCAGTTCAACATGGTCACATCTCATCCCTGTCCGTTATACAGGATGAGGAAACTATTTTTTCTGACGTGAACTTACCTCTTCCTGCGATTCCACTTACTTCAACGGAATCGTGGAGAGACGTTACAGTCTCTTCCAACTTGTCTTTTGAGGAACAAGCGTCAAGTATCCTCTACGTTACAATCATATCAGGATGTCCTTACCGACATTCCTGGACACACAGATGTCATAGAACATGACATCATACTTACTGATCGTAATCCGATCAGAGTAAGACCATACCCAATACCTATTCATTTTCAAGCACAAGTCGAGAAAGAATTGGATGAAATGATTCAACTACAAATAATTGAACCATCCACTTCAGCTTATTCTTCGTCGATAGTTATTGTTCGAAAGAAAGACAATAACATACGTCTTTGCGTTGATTATCGCAAATTAAATCAAGTTACGAAGTTCGATGCTGAACCTATGCCGTTATTAGATGATCTACTTATTAGACTTTCTAAAGCTAAATTCTTTACTAAACTAGACTTGTCGAAAGGTTATTGGCAAGTCCCACTGACGGAACACGCCAAACCTCTCACTGCTTTTTCGACACCTAGGGGTCTGTTTCAATGGAATTTTATGCCTTTCGGGCTTATGAACGCCCCAGCGACTTTCGTGCGCATGATGCGACGAATTCTATCAGATCGTGCAGATGTCATTGCATATTTAGACGACATCTGTCTTTTCAGCGATACTTGGGAAGAACACTATGTGGGTCTGAAGGAATTGCTATCTACTCTACGTGAGCATAGTTTGACTGCTAAACCCTCTAAAGCTTTTGTTGGGTTTAGTGAAATTTCCTTCCTAGGTCATCGAGTTGGTCATGGTCTGTTGAAGACAGAGGACCAAAACATTTCAAAGATATTAAATATCTCGGTTCCGAAGACAAAAAAGCAAGTGCGTAGTCTCTTGGGATTGATACAATTCTATGGAAGATTCATTGAGAATCTGTCCTCCATTATGGCACCACTTTCAACGTTATTGAAAAAAGGTTCTCCTAATATGGTGCGTTGGTCCCAAGAATGCCAATCTTCATTGGATCAGGTTAAGAATTTGTTCTCATCTCATCCTATCTTAAGACTACCGACGATTGATAAGACTTTTGTCCTTCGTAGTGATGCCTCTTCCACTGGCATTGGAGCGGCACTAATGCAGGAATATTCAGGAACTCTGCATCCTGTAATGTATATTTCTAGGAAGCTGAATGCGGCAGAAAGGAATTACTCGGTTTTGGACCGTGAATTGTTGGCTATGGTTTGGTCCATTCTTAAGCTACAAAGGTTCCTTCTGGGCGCGCATTTCTTTATGGAAACCGACCAAAAAGCTCTTACGGCTATGCAAAGTAAGGATTTGAAGAGCTCGAGATCTACTCGTTATGCTATTGCTCTTCAGCCTTTCCATTTCACGGTGCGAGCTATCCGTGGTTCGGATAATGTGATGGCGGACATATTGTCTAGATGCCCACATGATTCCAGTTAAATCTTGTGTCCTAGTTTTTCCTGATATATTTTCAGACTTAGGTCTGTCCTTAATATCATAATATGTTGTAATACAAATGTATTTGGATGATGTTTAGATAATTTAACAAATTTCATTTTGTCCATCCATCAGTGATATGTTGCTAAAATAGCATTGACATTTGTATATTGCTATGATTATATTATTTAGTAATGTTTGATATATGATTGGTATTGCCAGCAACTTAGGTTTCTTGAATGGTATCCCTTAGTTTGTTTGGTTTAAAGGAAATATTTTCTCCTATGTTGGGAGATGATTTGTACCCTCTTCTATTGTACCTGATATTAGGTTCATTGTTTGCATGAGCACAGAAGTGATACTGGTGCTATCTTGCTCATGAACATATTAAAAAAAAAAAAAAATTGCATTTTTTTTTTTACAGGGGGGTGGTAGTAATGTTGCTGTCATTTTCGACGGAGTCATCTGTCAAGTTATTTGCTTATGTTTGTATCATAAGTATAATTGTGTCTTTACCTGCGATGTCAGGTTGATTAGGGGTTGTCTTCCCTTGTTTATTCATTCATTGTGTTTGACCTTTAGGGTCAGAGGTTGTCAGTTCGGGCGTAGGCCTATGGGAAGGTTTTTTAAGCGGGAGTGAGATATACTTCCGGGAAGCCGGGAGGTCCTGTTTTTCTGAAGGGACCAAGAGTCCATTGTTTTTCGGGGAGAATCTTCGAAGTAACTGCTATGGCAGTTTTCCCCAGTGAATCTCTGTGCGTCGGGATGACGACAGAATTCCTTGTGTAGTTCTGAGGATTCATTTACCAGGTAATACCGACCTTTATGCATTATTACGCTTTTCGGTGGCAGAACATGTAAAGGATTACCTAGGGTGAACAGCAGTTCACGGATCCGCCATTTCAGAACTTATATATTTGTGCTCGAGGTAGCCATCCAAGACTGTTAGTCTTATATTGTCCAGAAATCCAGTGACGAAGATATATTGTGGGAGCCGCAGATTGGCGGAACTTCTATCTACAATAAGTATTACTGCAGGGTTGATGATAACCTATTTAACAGAAGTACACGGCCGACGTTAGGACGAGGCCTGTGCTTTCGGCTATTATACTACAGCCTGATATGTGCAATTGGCAGGGAGTGCCAAGTTGCACCTGTGTGTCAAGGTAACTAAGGCATCTGACGCGTTTAGTCAGAGACGCCAAGGGCGACGCTACGAACTGTCATTATTGAAGAACTTTGCTATTGACCATGCACGTCTATTCTGATGTTTACCTTTTTGAATGCCAAATGTATACCTATCGATGTCAGGTCAGCATGACCTTGTTACACTGACTGTTCCTGTTGATATTATGTGTGTTCCCGTCAATAAATGTCTTGAAACATGCCTGCAGTGTCAAAGCATCCTTGATTACTGCATGTGAGAGTATGGGTTGCAGGATCTACATCTATACGAGCCTAAACACATTCGCGTCTTCATTCGCACCCACACTCAATTCATCATACGCTCGCACTACACATCTAACAACATGTATACTGTCTTGGGCCAGTGATCACCTCAACAAGAAAAAAAAGACAGTTACATTTCTGGTGGACCAGTTACGTGGGCTCTTATGATACATTTCTTGTCGCCAATGTGGCCTAGAAACTTACATTTCTGATGGACCAGATCTGTGGGTTTAAAAAGAACAGAGCGAGCATTTGACATTATTGTTGACATTTATGGATCCAGAAATTTACATTCCTGGTTGGCTGTTACATGTATGATGTCTCCAGTTTTGTCGAGAAAGTTACAAGAAGGACAAGTACACATTACACTTCTGATCTGTGGGTCTAAGCTACACACGGGACAGCCGTAACACACAACGCTAATTCTACACTTGCAAGTTTTGGCTACAACAGGACAGATATAGGTCATCAACGGTTGACACAAATAAACAGTACGAGCATTTATATTATAATGCTACATAAAGCATAACAAGACAAGTACTGAAGTGAACTACTAGGCATTTGCTACGTGGACCATAACTGCATAGAAGGCGGGTTCCTATTGTAAACAGTACTGCGGGTTGTGACACGTTTCATTCAACAACAGACTTTTCTAGGTCAGAGCATTCAAGCTACATTGTTGGAGGTCAAGTGTCTGTAAACAGTACGTGAAATTGTAAACATTCAATGTGCAAGCCCTAATTTGAGAAGGTCATAGTAACTTTGGTTCGTGAATACCACTTTATGTTACAGTGGATTTGACGTTCAGTGCGCGTTTGACATTTCGTTTCTGTGTTCGCAAGGAGCAAGAAATTTATTTTAGTTTCAGCTGTGACTGAACTTGTTCTGCAACACATTGAAATTGATTGCTATATGTTTATGTCACTTCTACTGTTTTTGGTGTATTTTTCTGCGGGTTTTTCGGTTGGTGGGTCTTACGGTAAATATGCCACTTGATCGAGGCTTACTGTAAGCGGTCTGTAGGTGCAAATTTTCTTAATTTGGAAATTTGCTAGTGACAATTGGTCGCTATTGATGTTAGCTGTGATGTAATTGTACTTAACGTTGTTTTTGTAATATTTTGTCTGTTTTTCAGTTTTGATTGTCGATTTGTTTTGTTTGTATTCTGTAGGTCTCTCCTTTCTTGTGTATTTCTCTACACATTTTTGGTTAAAACAGTGTTGCCATTTGTATTGTTTTGTATTTTTGTCTTTGTATTTTTTTTTTTTGGTTGTACTACATTACTGTCATGCACAGTCTACATACACATACTTGGTCATGTTTTGATATTATTGATAAGGTAGACTCTTCATATAGAGTTTGTTAAATAATATTATATAAGATATTTATACAAGTTCTTTGATAAAAGACTTGTTATCTACAAAGATTGAGACAAGGTAAATACATATTCAAGTTCTTTATAAAAAAAGACTTGTGCCCATAGTGAGTGGGATATAAGGGAATTTTTTTTTTCCACAGGTACTCAAGTGATTTTTTGGGTACATTATAAACAAGAGGAACATACAAAGTCTTTGTCTAAGACTAAGACAGTAAAATAAAGTGAAGTGAGTATACAAGTCTATCATTTCAGACTTGTCTCCCATTGAAGTGGGATAAGGTAATTTATTTAATTTTTTTCAGGTTTCTGATCTCATTAGACAGAATGTCTACATTGGATTTCTTCATCCAGCAAGGGTTGACCCTTGGTAAGTCTGGTAAAGAATTGGAAGAATATTCATCTGCTCAATTCGCCATTGCATTAAAGTCAGAAGAAAAGAAACAAAAAGAGGAAATTAAATTGAAAGCAGAAGCTGAACTAAAGAAGCTAGAAGCTGAGAATAGAAGATTAGAACTTGAAGAAAGAAGGTATCAAAGAGAGGCTGAGGAGAGAAAAGCTCAAGCTGATGAAAGAAAATTCCAGATGGAAATGGAAGACAAAAAAATTCAAGCTCAAGCTGCTGCAGAGGAAAAAAAACTTCAAGCTGCTTCTGAGGCTGAAATTAGAAAAATGGAACATGAGGAAAGAAAACAGAAGATGGAACTTGATGAAAAACTCGCAATTTTGGAGTTAGAGAAATTGAAATTGGCGAGTACGGGTGCTCAGCAAACAACTTCGAGTACGACAAAGGAGTTTGTTAGTAGGATTAAATTGCCTCATTTCAATCCTTTAAAGGATGACGTAGCAGATTATCTAGATAGATTCCAATTTTTGTGCGATACGCATAACATAAAAAAGGAAAAATATGTTGAACAACTGATGCCATTTTTTACAGGTGACACAGTGACTACTCTTATGACAATAGACGAACATGAGAGGACTAATTATGATGTTGTCAGGGCAGCATTACTAAAAAAATACCAATTAAAACAAGAAGACTATCGTCTTCGTTTTAGGACAATGTTGCCAGAAAATGGAGTAGATTTCTCTGATTTTGTTACAAAGATACGTCGTACATTTACACGATGGGTTGAGTTGTCTCAGATTGAGAAAACATATGAAGGTCTAATGGACTTATTATTGCGAGATAAGGTTTTGTCATCTGTTAATGATTCTTTTCTTGCATTCCTTCATGAGCGTAAGCCTAAAAACTTAAAAGAAATGGAGGAATACTGTTGTCAGTATGCCACAGCACATCCCCATGCTACAGTTAGCAATTCTAAAGTGAAAGAAGGGTTGCCAGCTGCTTCGGCAACACCATATGGCCCTAATTTCAGAAAAAAAATTTCAGGGTGCTCAACAAAATTGGAATAGGGGAAGTAATCAAAATTACACTCAGAAGCGGAGTAATCCAACACATGATGGTTCTTCGTCTATGCAGTGGAGACAAGATGGTAGTTCTCGTAATTTTAGTGGTAATAATTTGAGACACTTTCGTAAAGGCTATCCAAATAATAACTATTCAAATTTTCGAGGTAATCATTCTCGACGTCAAGATTATGACGATGGTGAATTTAGAAACCGGGATTCAAACCGGAATGATGATTACAATAGGCAATATGATAACAATTACAGGGGAAATGATAGTCGAAATAATTACAGGGGAAATGATAATCGAGGTAGACCTAGGTTTAACAAAAAAAGACCTTACCAACAGGCAAACTCTGCGCAACAAGAGTTTGATGGAGCCTGTAATACAGTAAATGATAGTGGTAACTCTAGGGCTATCACTGGTTGTGCTTTCGATTTTGGGAGAGCAACTGAATGCCCCCAATGCTTAACATTGTTTGACTCATCAACTGTATCTACGCTAAGTTGTGGTCACCCTCTTCCTGCTCTACCTGCTACAGTTGCGCATGATGGGAGAGGATCTCTCATCTTACATAAAGGTCTAATAAATGATAGGCTAGTCTCAGTACTTTTCGATTCGGGATGTACTACCGTCGGGGTTAAGGAGTCTCTGATAGATCCTTGCTGTGCCACTGGAAAAACAATCAAATGTGTTACATTTGGTGGTACTATGGAAAGCTATCCTACTGCTATTATTAGGATTGACACTCCTTTCTTCACAGGAGATGTCCATGCATGTCTTCTTCCTAATCCTATTGCGGATCTTATAATCGGTCGTATTCATGGGGTTAAGGAATGCACCCCGCAACAAATTTCTAGTTGGGAAGAAAGAAACATTCAAACGGTCAATGCAGTGGTGACAAGAGCTCAAGCTCTTAATCCCCCAACTTCATCTGATAATAGTAATGAAGTTGATAGCCAAGACAAGCACTTGGTGATTTCCCATGACTCGTTTGTTAAACGTCAAGAAGAGGATCCTTCTTTGAAGAAATACTTCCTTCTTGCAAAGAAAGGGGATCCCAATCAAAATACGAATCACAAATCGTATATCACTATGAAGAATGGTATATTGGTACGAATGGTACAACACTCGGACAAGTCTATGCACTCGCAAATTCTTGTGCCTAAGTGTATGAGAGCCTTAATTCTTCGGCATGCACACGATTCTCAGTGTGCGGGACACATGGGTTTTTCCAGAACTAAAACTAGAGTCCTTGCGTCATTCTTTTGGCCATTCGTGAATAAAGACATCCGAATTTATTGCCGATCTTGCAAAATTTGTCAAGAGGTCAAGTCTAGGGGTCCGAGACATGCTGCTCCTATTCAGGCTGCAGATATTCCGATTCGGCCGTTTCAGAAAATGGCTATAGACATCATTGGTCCGTTCAAAATTAAGTCAGCCAGAGGACACCAATTTATCCTCACTTGCGTGGACATGTGCACGCGTTGGCCAGAGGCTATTCCTCTGAAGAGCATATCAACTGTCGATATCGCTGATGCTCTTTGGCTCGTATTTTCTCGTCTGGGATTCCCCGGAGAAATACTGTCGGATCACGGCACTCAGTTAATTTCGGACGTTATGTCTCAGGTAATGGCTACGCTAGACATTAAAAGGTCTCTCAGTAGTATTTATCATCCAATGTCCAATGGATTGGTAGAACGTCTTAACAGGACACTAAAGAACTTACTTGGCAAGATAACGGAGGATCATCCTGAAGATTGGGACAGGGTTTTACCTGCAGTCCTCTTTGCCTATAGAGAGGTTCCCAACGAGCATACAGGGTTTTCTCCTTTCGAACTTGTCTTTGGCGCGCAACCGCGCGGGCCAATGTCCTTGTTACACGATTTGATAACTTCCGATAATATCGACGATGATACACAATCGTCATATGAATATGTTATAGCTCTTAGGGAAAAGATTATCGAATCGTGCAGGTTAGCAACTTCATCTTCCGAATTTGCGAAAGAAAAAGCTAGGCGATTTGCTAATAAGAAAAGACGCCTACGTCAACTTTGTCCTGGAGACAAAGCATATGTCTTACTGCCCTCAAGAGAGAATAGACTTCTCATTTCTTGGAAGGGTCCATACACTATAGTCTCGAAAATTTCTGATGTCGACTATATTGTCGATGTGGATGGAAGGCATAAAACCTTCCATATAAATATGTTAACAGAGTTTATTGAACGTCCAGACTATTTACAGCCTATTTTCCAGGCGACGGACGACTCTCCAGTTCAACATGGTCACATCTCATCCCTGTCCGTTATACAGGATGAGGAAACTATTTTTTCTGACGTGAACTTACCTCTTCCTACGATTCCACTTATTTCAACGGAATCGTGGAGAGACGTTACAGTCTCTTCTAACTTGTCTTTTGAGGAACAGCGTCAAGTATCCTCTACGTTACAATCATATCAGGATGTCCTTACCGACATTCCTGGACACACAGATGTCATAGAACATGACATCATACTTACTGATCGTAATCCGATCAGAGTAAGACCATACCCGATACCTATTCATTTTCAAGCACAAGTCGAGAAAGAATTGGATGAAATGATTCAACTACAAATAATTGAACCATCCACTTCAGCTTATTCTTCGTCGATAGTTATTGTTCGAAAGAAAGACAATAACATACGTCTTTGCGTTGATTATCGCAAATTAAATCAAGTTACGAAGTTCGATGCTGAACCTATGCCGTTATTAGATGATCTACTTATTAGACTTTCTAAAGCTAAATTCTTTACTAAACTAGACTTGTCGAAAGGTTATTGGCAAGTCCCACTGACGGAACACGCCAAACCTCTCACTGCTTTTTCGACACCTAGGGGTCTGTTTCAATGGAATTTTATGCCTTTCGGGCTTATGAACGCCCCAGCGACTTTCGTGCGCATGATGCGACGAATTCTATCAGATCGTGCAGATGTCATTGCATATTTAGACGACATCTGTCTTTTCAGCGATACTTGGGAAGAACACTATGTGGGTCTGAAGGAATTGCTATCTACTCTACGTGAGCATAGATTGACTGCTAAACCCTCTAAAGCTTTTGTTGGGTTTAGTGAAATTTCCTTCCTAGGTCATCGAGTTGGTCATGGTCTGTTGAAGACAGAGGACCAAAACATTTCAAAGATATTAAATATCTCGGTTCCGAAGACAAAAAAGCAAGTGCGTAGTCTCTTGGGATTGATACAATTCTATGGAAGATTCATTGAGAATCTGTCCTCCATTATGGCACCACTTTCAACGTTATTGAAAAAAGGTTCTCCTAATATGGTGCGTTGGTCCCAAGAATGCCAATCTTCATTGGATCAGGTTAAGAATTTGTTCTCATCTCATCCTATCTTAAGACTACCGACGATTGATAAGACTTTTGTCCTTCGTAGTGATGCCTCTTCCACTGGCATTGGAGCGGCACTAATGCAGGAATATTCAGGAACTCTGCATCCTGTAATGTATATTTCTAGGAAGCTGAATGCGGCAGAAAGGAATTACTCGGTTTTGGACCGTGAATTGTTGGCTATGGTTTGGTCCATTCTTAAGCTACAAAGGTTCCTTCTGGGCGCGCATTTCTTTATGGAAACCGACCAAAAAGCTCTTACGGCTATGCAAAGTAAGGATTTGAAGAGCTCGAGATCTACTCGTTATGCTATTGCTCTTCAGCCTTTCCATTTCACGGTGCGAGCTATCCGTGGTTCGGATAATGTGATGGCGGACATATTGTCTAGATGCCCACATGATTCCAGTTAAATCTTGTGTCCTAGTTTTTTTCCTGATATATTTTCAGACTTAGGTCTGTCCTTAATATCATAATATGTTGTAATACAAATGTATTTGGATGATGTTTAGATAATTTAACAAATTTCATTTTGTCCATCCATCAGTGATATGTTGCTAAAATAGCATTGACATTTGTATATTGCTATGATTATATTATTTAGTAATGTTTGATATATGATTGGTATTGCCAGCAACTTAGGTTTCTTGAATGGTATCCCTTAGTTTGTTTGGTTTAAAGGAAATATTTTCTCTTATGTTGGGAGATGATTTGTACCCTCTTCTATTGTACCTGATATTAGGTTCATTGTTTGCATGAGCACAGAAGTGATACTGGTGCTATCTTGCTCATGAACATATTTTTAAAAAAAAAAATTGCATTTTTTTTTTTACAGGGGGGTGGTAGTAATGTTGCTGTCATTTTCGACGGAGTCATCTGTCAAGTTATTTGCTTATGTTTGTATCATAAGTATAATTGTGTCTTTACCTGCGATGTCAGGTTGATTAGGGGTTGTCTTCCCTTGTTTATTCATTCATTGTGTTTGACCTTTAGGGTCAGAGGTTGTCAGTTCGGGCGTAGGCCTATGGGAAGGTTTTTTAAGCGGGAGTGAGATATACTTCCGGGAAGCCGGGAGGTCCTGTTTTTCTGAAGGGACCAAGAGTCCATTGTTTTTCGGGGAGAATCTTCGAAGTAACTGCTATGGCAGTTTTCCCCAGTGAATCTCTGTGCGTCGGGATGACGACAGAATTCCTTGTGTAGTTCTGAGGATTCATTTACCAGGTAATACCGACCTTTATGCATTATTACGCTTTTCGGTGGCAGAACATGTAAAGGATTACCTAGGGTGAACAGCAGTTCACGGATCCGCCATTTCAGAACTTATATATTTGTGCTCGAGGTAGCCATCCAAGACTGTTAGTCTTATATTGTCCAGAAATCCAGTGACGAAGATATATTGTGGGAGCCGCAGATTGGCGGAACTTCTATCTACAATAAGTATTACTGCAGGGTTGATGATAACCTATTTAACAGAAGTACACGGCCGACGTCAGAACGAGGCCTGTGCTTTCGGCTATTATACTACAGCCTGATATGTGCAATTGGCGGGAGTGCCAAGTTGCACCTATGTGTCAAGGTAACTAAGGCATCTGACGCGTTTAGTCAGAGACGCCAAGGGCGACGCTACGAACTGTCATTATTGAAGAACTTTGCTATTGACCATGCACGTCTATTCTGATGTTTACCTTTTTGAATGCCAAATGTATACCTATCGATGTCAGGTCAGCATGACCTTGTTACACTGACTGTTCCTGTTGATACTATGTGTGTTCCCGTCAATAAATGTCTTGAAACATGCCTGCAGTGTCAAAGCATCCTTGATTACTGCATGTGAGAGTATGGGTTGCAGGATCTACATCTATACGAGCCTAAACACATTCGCGTCTTCATTCGCACCCACACTCAATTCATCATACGCTCGCACTACACATCTAACAACATGTATACTGTCTTGGGCCAGTGATCACCTCAACAAGAAAAAAAGACAGTTACAGGAGGTTACAAGCAGAGAGAGACCATGAGCTGAAAATGAGACAGCTTGATCTTGAACTTCAGGCTGGGACTATCACCCATGGTAATAGCTCACCTCATTCTGCGAATAGCTCTTTTCAGAACACAGCTAATGGGGCCATGAACTTCCACCTAGATCCATTTGTTGAAAAGGAGGACGCAATTGAGTCGTACCTGGATAGGTATGAAAGGCTAGCCTCTACATATGGACTGGAAAAGGAGAAATGGAGTTTAAAGTTATCTCAAGGATTGAGAGGTATTGCATATGATGTGTTCCTGAAACTCCCCAAAGAAGATCAGGAGAATTATGAAATCCTAAAACAAGCCTTACTTATTCGGTATGAAAAGAACTCAGAGGCCTATAGGAAGAAATTTAGAACTTCTAAACCTCTACCTGGAGAAACATATAACCAGTTCTCAGCTAGGCTAGAAACGTATTTGTTGAAATGGAGTAGTTTAGGAAAGTATCAGATAACCTACGAGGATCTGAAAGAAATGGTTATGTTAGAGCAAGTGAAAGATTCCATGTCTCAAGAAATGAGGAAATTCCTTATGGAACAAGGAGCAGAGAGGCTGGAAGACATTTTGAAATGTGCAGAGAGATACCAAGCAGCTCAAGCTGAATTGGTAGGAACAAAAAGAAAGCAGGTAGAAGGATATAAGCCACCACCGCAGAATACCCAGTTTGACCAAAAGGACCAAACGCACAGAAATAATCCAAGATGGGATAATAAGGACAAAAACCCTCAGACTCAGGAAAATAAACCCTATAACCAGGGAGATAAGTGGTGCAAATTTTGTAAGATGAGCAACCACAACACTGATGAATGTGGGAGGAAAAAACCCCTTCATCATGCTGCATGTCTACAGGTGAGGACTTTGTTACGGTGTTATTTTAAATGACGGCGTCTGCTGGGGTTTAGCCATGCGCAACGTTTAGGGGTCATTAACATTTATAGAATATGTCGATATTTTACGGTATACTGAACGCGAAATATATGCGGAGATTATGACGCATTCGCGTTGGGAAGGTCACGCTGGGTGACTTGGTTACATGGCCCTTGTTACGCTACCCGTCAAGCAAGAAGGTCGTGTCTTGTATTTCTTCCCAGGAAAAAAGGCTGAGTATATAGCCTATATTATATAGATGAATCGATGTAGAACTCAGGGTCAGTTCGGATATTAATCTAAGTATGAGATTAATTAAATCAAATTAAATGATGGAAGGAGAATCGCATTATGATTCAAATTGTAGCTGTCAAGAACTCATGTGCTCATTTCTGGCTGTTGATTACAACAGCGCACGTATATAGCCACGATGTTCATCTGACATATTGTTTTGACACGGACGGATACTTACTGATATTATTTGGAATTCATTGTTATGCTGAACTGTACATGAAGTTTTGTGAATGTCGATTATCGTTTTTTTTTTTTTTGTATGAACCTCAATACATGTGGACTCAGAGCAGAAGGCTTGATCCTTTATTTACGTTTTCGGGGTTCGGTTCTACAGCTGTTGGTGTTTACCTTTTGTCAGCACGATAACTCTCCCACAAGGGAAATCAAATACTATATACTATGCAAATCAGAACGTCGAAGGGATGTTCTGATGGTCAGAGCTAACCACTTATAACCAACATTACTACGTCTAGAGAGTGACTTTACTATTCAATAAATAATACCATAACCAAGGAATCGCAACACAACACACCACCACCACGGACCCGTCACAACTGGTGGCCATTAGTGGTCTTGAAACTTTTCAAAAGAGCGAACCACAAAAAAATAAGACATTTTTCCTTTCGAGCCGAAATGGACATTATTTGCAAAAAACACCGGTGACGTCATGCCCTTGACGACACTATGAACGGTTGAAAAAGCCAGCAGCAGTCAATGTCCTTCAAAAAAATTTATTTGCAGCTCTCAAACAGCAAATGAAACGTATTGCTAACGTATTCAATGTTTCAAACAAGATCTCGAGTCTGTTGGCGAAGCAGATAATGTACTGTATTACTGCTTATAAAAGATAAGTAACTGATTTTAAACGTTACCATATGTCGTCCTGTTTGTCCGATAACGACATGTTCTTTTTTTTTGTAGCCATGTTAAATATTGTTTCTGTCCTTTTTCATGTAGCGGGTATGGATGGGCGGTGAATTATAATCAGTTCTATAGCTCTTTAGTCATATGTTAGTAATCTATCCTGTTTATTCTAATCTGACTATCTTTAATTTTAATTAAATGTATTGTATTAACGTCAAATGAGTCCTGTGACGTCATTATTCGTAGTGCCAAATATGTTCCTTTGCTTCAGTTAACCTTCACCCTTCTACATTTCCGGTTAGTACACTTGGTTTTATAATATCATTTATTTTTGTGAATATGTCACTTTTGTATTGTGCTACTGTTCTGTAATCCTTGGTTAACCCATTGTATTGTTTGTATTCATTTCATCCATTTATAATTTAATATTAATGCTATAATTTCTTCATTAATAATAGTGTAGATGAATATTATTAAATTTTTTTGAGTTTAATGAGAAATTAGGGACTTTGCACCAATTTGCAGTTGTGGTCCTATAAATGGGCAATGCACTTTCTAGCTCATGATTATGGCATAATATATAATGATTAATTATTATAACTTTATAACAGATTAAGACATATTAAATATAAATTAGTACACTTTCTCAGTACTACATTGGGAACTTGATGACAATTAAGATTAAATAACCTAATTATTTAGGAACAATACCCATAATTATTGAATATTAATATTAAGTGCATGATATAATTTCAGCACCTTATATAACTAACTATCATAACTATTTATGATAGATATTAGTGGATATATATAATATTTTTACAAAATATTATAGATTTGTGGAACTTATACATAACAATACAGGAATACTACAATTTCTTATATTAATTATTCATTCGTTGAGTAATTATAATTATCGACATATATTCTATTGGTGATTACTAGACATAAGTACAGTAGAACTCCATTTATCCGAACCCCAATTATCCGAACATCCAATTATCCGAACACTTTTTCGAGAAAAAAAAAATCAGGTGCCACCAGTCATGTTAGACTACATTTTTGAATCTTTTGATGCTGCAAGCTTCAAATGTGTGCGAACAATTTGTAGAGGATGGAATGGGCTAATGGTCGGTCGCTTACGTACAGGAAGTCAGTTAGATCATAAAGTCAGTTAATATCTGGTTTACCAATCTAGTGTACGTGTGCGTTCTAGGCAGAACACTGGCTAAACAGACAGTTCAACTTAAAATAATTGTGTCTGCTACTACAGCAGAATAATTTTGGTGTGCAAGTATTTCCCTGTACGATATGGCATCTTCCAGAAGGCCTAAAGCATATAAAAGGAACCGCAATGTTTTGTCAATTGAAACGAAAACAGAAATTATCAAGAGACTAGGAAAAGGTGAAACTGTGTCTTCACTTGCGAGGATTTTCAATGTTGGGAAGCTACCGTCTCTGACATCAAAAGTAACAAGGATAAAATTATGAGTTTTGCATCGAAATTGTATAGTGAAAATTGGTCGAAGAAACGTAAACCATGAGAAATGCGAAAGATTTGAAATTGGAAGAGGCTTTGTATGTATGGTTTGTGCAAAGAAAAAGCAAAGGGGAAACTATCTCTGGCTCTCTATTGTGTGAAAAGGCATTTGAGTTCAACAATCAACTTGACTGTCCTCCTGACTTTAAGGCTAGCCAGGGATGGTTAAGAAACTTTAAATCTCGTCATGGCATACGAGACTTGGAGATTCAAGGGGAATCTTTATCTAGCGATGCAACTGCTGCTGAACATTTTAAAGGAATAAAATTCTTGGCTTTTTTGGAAGAAAAAAAGTACAAAGAGAAAGTAACAATTTTGGTAGCCGCGAATGCCAGTGGAAGTCATCGTTTACCGGTGCTAATGATCGGCAAAGCCAAAAAAACACGTTGTTTAAAGAATGTGACATGTCTCCCATTGTGCTACAAAGCACAGAAGAGTGCTTGGATGAATAGTGAAATATTTCTTGATTGGTATACAAATCAGTTCATCCCAAATGTGAAGAGGTTGAAAGAACAAGAAAAGAAAACTGGAAAAGTAATTCTTCTACTGGACAATGCACCATCTCATCCAGAGACGGATACATTGAATGCAGTTGATGCAAATTTTAAAGTAATTTTTCTGCTTCCCAATGTAACAGCACTGATTCAACCAATGGATCAGGGTGTTATAGCAAAGCTTAAAAAGATGTACAAGAAGGAAGTCCTGCGTCGTTTATTGTTGGCTGAAGATGAAGAAAGTGTGGTGGCGTTTTCCAAAAAGCTTAATCTCAAAGACTTTGCTATATGTAAGCTGATGCTTGGACCACCCTGTCACAAGATAATCTCAACAAGGCTTGGAATAGATTGCTTGGGAAAAAAGGAGGAAATGAAACTACTGCAGTGGACACAAATGATGATTGTATAAATGAAGTTATGGAACTGTTTCAAGCAATGCCCGGATTTTCGGACTGTGACAAAGATGATGCACACATGTGGCTAGAAGATGATAATGATTCTGGTTTTCAGTTTTTGAATGACGAAGAAATTTTGTCTTTTGTGCAAGAAGAAACCAAATACATGTAGTGACCGATGATGAAGACTCCTCAGAAGTACATGATGTACTTGTAGATTATGAAGAAAACCCAAAACGTCGAACCAAGTCCTGAAGAGGCCTTTATAGCACTAGAAACAGCGATGGCTTGGTACGAGCAAGAAGATGACAGCTGTCCTACACAGCTTCTGCTGTTGAAGAGAATGCGGGACTTAGCAGCCAAAAGCAGACTATCCAGTTTGGCGCAAAAGAGGATTCCTCATTACATGTATTTTAAATAGTGGGCTACATCTGTGCAAGTACATGTATACGTAAGTTGCGCCTGGTTTTGAATTGTTTGTAATGTTATTTTGAAAACATTTCTCTTTCTTAACAAAAATAATTAATACAAGTAGTACATGCACTGCAGTGAAATGAAAGATTTCGGTGATACAGTGATCTAATACAGTGTGGGTATTATTATTACAGTACAAGTAAATATGTTTTATAGTGTATTTTCCTTGTGATTTTTAATTATTTTTAGAAATATGTGTACATGTACTCGATACATCATGTAATCCAATTATCCGAACATTTGATTATCCGAACGATGCTCGGTCCCATGGGGTTCGGATAAATGGAGTTCTCCTGTATATATATATATATATATATATATATATATATATATATATATATATATATATATATATATATATATATAATATTTTTACAAAATATTATAGATTGTGGAACTTATAAATAACAGTACGTGAATACTACAATTTCTTATATTAATTATTCATTCGTTGAGTAATTATAATTATCGACATAGATTCTAGTGGTGATTACAAGACATAAGTAATTGAATACTTAAATAAATTAACTTCAAGTGCTAACTTAGACTATTTTATTGAAAAAATGGTAAGGATTTTGGAAAAAAAGGAGAACTTCTCGAGGCTTATGGATTGGCTGAATTTGCAAGATATAAGGCAGAAGAGGGAAGGAAAGAAAAGCTATTGCTAAAGCAGAGAGAGAAGAATTAAGACAAGAAGAAGAAAGAAAGATAGCAAGAGATGAAATCCTACGGATTGAAGAAGAGAATAAATTGAAACGACAAGAAATCATATTGCAGCAAGAAATGGAATTGCAACGGCTTAAATTGGAAACAGCAAAACTTAATTCGCAGGGTGCTGCAGCAAGCCAAAATGATAATGCTCAATCGGGATCTTCTTCCAACCGACTTAAGGGCAATTATTACTTTAAACTACCACCATTCAAATTACACGTGGATGACCTATCATCATGGCTGGCGCGCTTTGAGGATATATGTAAGGTCAATAACCTTGACAAAACTGCATGGGCACTTAAACTTAAGGAATTTCTGGATGGCGAACCTGCAAGTGCAGCACAAAATATTGATCCTACATTAGCCACAGACTATGAGGCCATTAAGACTTTGTTATTACGTCGTTTCCATTTGAACGAAGAGGCATGTAGATTACGTTTCAAAAGTTTGTTGCCAGATAACAATAAAGATTTCACAGGTTTTATTGCTAACATACGCAATACTTTTAACAGATGGGTTGAACTAGCAGGTGTCAACAAATCTTACGACAAGTTAGTCGATTTGGTATTGAGGGATAAAGTGTTATCTTCTGTCAGCGCACCATTCTTTGCTTATCTGCAAGAACGGAAACCAGAAACTATTGATGAGTTAGAAAAAATTTCTTTAAATTACTGCAACGCTCATCCGAACGCTAACATTTCTGGCTCGTTAATAAGAGAACCACTTCCTGTAGCCTCCAATATGGCATATCATAGTAATAACAAACCAAGAACACACAGTGTAGACAGAGGTAGGTTCAAAGGAAACTATGACATTAATTTTCATAAGGGACAAAATAACTTTAACAATAACTTTAATAGAGGAAGACAACAAAACAGAAATTATTTACCTCATTCAAGATACAACAGTAATCCACGTAACTCAAGTTATAATCGGTCATATCAATATAATAATGGTAACAATTGGAAGAATAGCGATAATTATAACTCGAGACATCGAGATAACAATTATAATAGACGACAACGGGATAATTCAACTAATTATTCTCGTAATCGTTCTCATTCTCGTGGATCTTCACATTATAACCATAATACCGGGGCAGCAGTTACAAATGATATCACCCCTAAGGTTCAGGTTCCACCTAACGATAATACAATGCATTCTTCTGCTGCATGCTTTGCCATTAATTATAACGTGGCGAATAGTTGCCCACAATGCAATCTTATTTTATTTTTCAGAAAGGCAAAGGAGACAGTGTTTAAACTGCGGACACATTCCACCAGAAGTAGGTCTTGCAGCCAATGATGGAACAGGCTCTCTGATTTTTAACAGAGGGATAGTTTAACGGTTCTATAGTTTCTGTATTGAGAGACTCGGGGTCACAACCATTGGAGTGCGACAGTCGCTTGTACATCCTAGCTGTGCAACGGGGGAATATGTCCGTTGCATGACTTTTGGGGGAACTATTGAGTTTTACCCCACAGCTATTATCCATGTTAAAACACCTTTTTTCACAGGTAACGTGAAGGTATGCATGCTGAAAAAGCCAATTGCAGACCTTATGGTGGGTCGAATACACGGCAGCAAGGATTGTTCACCAGAAGATATTATTGAATGGGAGAGACACAATCTATGCACTGGAAACGCCGTGACAACTAGAGCTCAGACTATGCTCATGGAGAGTGTCAATGATAATAAGATGGATGCAGAGAAACAGGAGGATATTGAGGTCATATTCACCTATTGACAGGGAATCATTTTGCAAACAAACAAAAAAATGACAAAATCTCTAAATAAATTTTTTAACCTAGTTAATAAGGTTGATAATTTAAACATCAGGGAATAATAACAAACATTGGTTTATTGTTAACAATGATATACTGATTAGGATGCTTTCGTGATAAACTCAAGGTAAAACAAAATTGATGGTAGGTCAGCTTTTAGGGTACACTACATTTCATATCATACACACAGATGATATCTATATCTACCACATGATATACCACACATCGCACTTTATATACAGCACACACAATAATATACACACACACACATAAGTACACACACCCCAATATAATATATACACACACACACATATTAAACCCATACCCACCCCCCCACTACAA
>JAMPIV010000939.1:0-118844 GCA_024509875.1 Oreohelix idahoensis
GAATTAGTTTACAAACTATTACAATCAATTAACATTTTTATTTCACAATTTTATAACTATATCTAACTCTTCTTGGTGGTGTGTTTGGTGTTTAGGTGGGGGGAGTCAATGTCTTTATTGTTCTATGTTGGCGGGTACACCCCCACCCCCACCTTAACTAGGCTTATCATCTGTCCCGTACCAAGGTGCCTTTAGGGCAAGTAAACCAGGTTTTATTTTTTATATCTAGCTTTCACTTTCCTTTACATGATGAAGAGGCCTTGTGGCGCATGTTTGCGATTTTTTTTTTTTGTCTGTTAAGCAGGAATCACCTAGTGTAATGTTTATGCTGTAATAAAAAAGCCACCTTATTACAATAAAAAAAAAAGGAGTGGTTTTATTTTCTTTTCTTGTGTTTAATAATTCTTAAATTTTATATTTTCCCAATAATTCATCCTGGTTGCTTCTCAGAATGATTTAACAGTCACGACAAGTGCTTTTTATAGTCATTTAAACTTTTTTTTGATTGGTCTAAATATGAACATATCATTTTTATCTTGGCCACAGTGACCAGGGGCTATTTATACCCTTTGATATGCCACTGCTCCAACAAGTTAAATTTGCAGAAGAAAGGAAATTTTCTGTGTGGACTTAAGATACCAAAAAAAAAATTATTTAACAATATAATATGAGAAAAAAAAAATAATAAAAATACACACCTGTTGTATATTAGGGTAGAATACCCTTAATAATATTAAGGATTGTTTATGGTGGATGTGTACAAGATAACATCTTATTATGTTCCATATTCATTGCATAGTTGTAAGACATTATTGAGCAAATGTTACATTTACGTTAATAATGCGTGGTAATGGCATATGACGTGAGTTAAATTTGTCAACAAGCAGGAATCATGACAGATGTGGGAATATATCTGCTCCTCGTACTCTGCTGCTCCCTGGCAGAAAGATCATGACCAATCTGCCCCAACATTTACTTTTTCTATCTTCAATGTGTTGTCACCCCCAAAAAACTAAAATGTTGTGAACCTTGTTCAAGTTTGGAAACAAATCATGTGATGAGTTAAAGGCAATTAAAATATTGCCCCAAGTTTGACCAAAACTAACCATCGATACACATTTTTATGTCTTTACATTAAATTTATTCTCTTTGTCTGCAGCCTACTGTTCCTGAGTGAAGGACTTGTACATTACATTGACATAGGCTTCATTAAAAGGCTAAAGAAAAAGAAAACATAGCCAATAAGTAATATAATGTTAAAATGGACAATATTTTCGTTAACAGATTTCTCAGTGGTTTTAACATGCCTTAGAGCTGTATATTATAACAACTTTTTGTTATCAAGAAATTAATAATCAAGTAAACACTCACTTTGTAAAAATCGTACTGATGTCAATGTTTTATGTTTTTTGATCCAGGAATGGGGATCTGTGTCTGTGCACCGTTCACATTTTTTTTTTTTGCAATCTGAGAAGATAAAAATGAATTATGTGTCTGGTTGCAGGCTACTCTGGTGCTGGTTGAGTGTAAAAGATGATGTTTGGTGATAAAGAATTAGGATGATCTCAAAGATTAATGGCTCGTTCTGACTGAGAATCCTACTTAAGATAGTGAAGAAGAGTTCCAGGGATTTTGAGCAACCACCAGCCGAGCTTATAAAAGGTCGGTGGCTAAAGATCAAAGTGAACGAAGAACTGTCCAAGCACTGAACTCGAAGAAAATTCTGAGAATGTTATCCGGGGTGTTCCCGAGCAAAAGTTTCTTCTCTTGTAACTTGATGTAGAGATTATTAAAGAATAGCCCCCACTCCCCTAAAACTATTATAGGAAGTAATTGTTACTAGACGTACAAAACAAGACAGCATGTGATGATCTTGACCGACGTGAGACAGTAAGTAGAAGACAATAATTGCATTCACTTTATTGCTACCAAACAATTTTAGTAAAGTAGCGAATAGGTATAAAAAGTATAAGTACAAATACGGCACATAAAACAATTAGTGATGATATGATATGAATACTTAACATAAGTTCCGGAGTTGTCTAGGCACCACTCTTAACTAACTAAATTAACGGTGTAGATCGTGTGTGTGATGTTAGTGTTTCCTTCTGATAAATGTTAGGAGCTTGGTTGCGTTGCCTACTGGATTGGAATTTCCACGGCTGAATGTTGTACTGACCAGTAAGTGTCCTATTGTTCCATTTAATTGGTACAATGTTACAAGCTGAAACAGATTCCATGATATTATCAGACTTAAAGTGTGGCATTGGTTGTTTGATATGTAGTATCTACCCAGGTTGCTAGAGGAGATATGTGTATGCATCCAATGAGGGATACTCACCTCGTAAGTATTTATGTTTACCGTAACAGGGATTGTTAGTCTCCATTATGATGTATCATTAGCCCCATTCACGATGACTCTAGAGAATTGGACTTTAATATACCCTTTCGTAATGTCACCACCTGGTTGGGGCAACACTATAATAAACTCATTCTAGCATGCTATCTTCTACAATGTAGGAAACACTAGCCATCCACCTTTCATTCGCACAATTAGGATTTGCTGCATTCAACGCACATTATTCTCTTAGTATACGAGCTCAAAAAAACCACGTTTTTTACGAGCTAATGTAAGAGAGTTTACATTTTTAGGACATGACTACGTTTTACAGATTTTGCATTAAAAAAATGTTATAATTTATGAAGTTAACAAAGTGTTATATTTCAACATGTGAAGAAATGAAAACCCCTATATTATGCAGTTAACTAAATTGTTCAGGTTTTAAAACATGCATTCACCATATACAGTAATGAATGCAGAAAATTTATAAAATTAAAAAAAAATCAAATTGTATTTATCAACATGTGTAATTAATTCTGGTAAACTTCAACTCCTAGAACTCCTTTTATTTTAAACTACATCCATTTTCACATAATGTAGGAAAGTTGCAGTTGTTTCTGAGCACAAATAAAGTTTTTATAACAATCTGAAATGTTTTGGTAATTTTGACAAAGCGCACAAATATTTTAATTCTATATTTACAGACATGAGTACTGTTACGGTAGGTGTAATGATGTTAGCCACTTTTATAGTGAGCTCTTTTTAAGTTTACGCATTGAAGGGTTTGAAATACTATTAATAAATATTAGGGTTCGCGCTTCACAGTAATTGAACGCGAATGGATAAAATGGCTTAGTTTTATGATGACGTGTTGCGTTGTTATGTTAACATGTGATGACACTATAAGTATACCCTTTGTAATTTATATTCTGTAATAGCGAGATGCAAATTTCAAAGCTCCCATGTATAATAGTAATGGAGTAAAGGTTTTCAAGATTATGTGGCGCTAGGGTCCGCCGAATTGGATGGATACATATAACGTCTCATTTTTATGAATGACTAATTCTTCGGTACCAGAATAGTCGCAGGGAGTATATTATTATAATTATTAGTATCCAGATTGTAAAGATCGATCAACTTTGGGTATTCAGTACTGGATTACCGACATACGGAATCACGAGTAAATATCCAGACGTTGTGACGATTAATGGAATAAGGACAGGAGACGCCGTTTATGTATATGCTTGAACTTAATGTATGCTTAATTCATATCATGTCTCGTGGATTGAATACTGTCAAATAAAACGTATTTCATGTGGACTCGAGCCACCTATGGACTTGTCAAATATCTACCATTATTGAAGTTTGGACAGTCTTGACTCTGCATTCGCAACCTTCAGTTAAGCACGATTGCTTGACAGAAACCAAGTCATTATAAATAAGAACAAACTCAAGACATGGCCAGAAATAATGAACACTGTTTTATTAAGAACAGATTTGTGTAGGACAGAACAAAGGTTAACCAACTGTCAGAGCAAAACCAGACATAACAAGTACCAGTACTGATTTTGCATTAAATACTTTATTTATAATGATAATATAAAGTGTTATATTTCAAAATGTAGAGAAATGAAACTCCTTTGACATGCACCTAACTGAATGGTTCAGTGGTTTTAAACATGCATGCAACATATAGATTAATGAATGAAAAAAAACTTTTTAATGTAAAAAAATGAACAACAATTTGTACTTATCCCTATGTGTAATTAATTCTAGTAAACTTCAACCCATAAAACTACTTTTATTCTAAACTACAGCCATTTTCACATAATGTAGGAAAGTTGCAGTTGTTTTTTAGCACAAATAAAGTTTTTATAACAATCTGAAATTTTTTGGTAATTCAAAGCGCAAAAATATTTTAGCCTATATTTAGACATGACTACCGTTACTGAATTTGCATTAAATAATTTATTTATAATGATAACATAAAATGTAATATATATTATTGCCCTCCTGGAGATTTGGGGCAAGAGCAGTCACATTTGGGTGAAGCGTGTGGAGTGATGCTGTCTGCATGCACCCGATACACTATAGAAAAGTTGTTCTCACTCTATAATTGAAGGCGCTGTGCTTACCAAATGACGCACGCGACTGCGCATGAAATGTAGATTTTTTTTACAATGTGTGCTGGTTCCCACACAACAGTCGGCTTTCAACGGGTCATGTTGCAGTTTGATCTTGCATTGAGGTTCTCTGTGTGTGCGGATATTCATCGGATTGAATTATCAATGAAGCTATGCAGACGAAGTTTCTGTAATCTAACTCCATTCTTGACATGCAGGAGTTGGAGTTCTCGCTTGCTTTGAATTATCTTGATCTGATGAGTGCAGAAACAACACAAAAACGAACATTGCTCAACGGGAAAAACTTCAAAGGATCGCAAAAGAAAAATTTGATCTTCCTCACCACTTTCTGGTTTCTTCGCGTTGAATGTATCCATATAGGTTGTGTAACACTGGTGTGTACAAACCTGGGTGTCACATCCATTCATTAATTTTGGTTGTAGTCATAATTCATAGCGGGTTGTGCTGCTTTCTTTCGCCGATAACGATTTTGTGATTTCTTCTGGGTTCCTGTTGCCGAAATTGGACACTAGATATGCATGACCTTTTTTGCCTCTTTTATCTCTATAACCAATACACAATGAAATTTACTATTATAGGTTAAGAGTAACCATTTCCGTTCTCTGTGAGTTTATTTCCTCCCGGGTTTAAAACTCACAAATTCCTGGATATTTTATTACCCAAAACGATCAACCGTACTCTTTCTTGCAATCTGAAAAATAAGTGTCTTTGCTCCTACTCCACCTCTTTCCCCGTGGTGGGCTTAGAATTTTTTGATTTAAAACACACGGCCTTGGCACGTTCGCATGGGTGTAGTCCACACGTAGGCACATTCTGCCTCTAGGAGGAGGTGAATGTGTTATAGGACTGCCGAATGTACTGAGTGTCCCCAAGCTTCATGTCGGTGCGGGATGGCATGTGCTCCCTTACCTCGCTGCCGTTGCCATTCTCATAATCCAGGAATCAGAGGCAGGTAACCCTCATTTACTGATGGTTTGAATGATGCGTGAACACCTGCATCCCTTTTCACGCTGCACAGTTGCCTTCGTCTAACTCAAGATGCAGAGGCAGGTACCCGTTGTACCGAGCTGGTTTGACTGATGCGTGTCACCTGTTTCCTTCCTCGCTGCCGTTTGCCTTCTCTAACTCAGGAGTTATCAGAGTCAGGTACCCATTTTACAGCTGTTATGGAGTTGTTAAGAGAATTCACCATACTAGGTTCCTCCCAGGCATCGAGAGCCTTGGGGTCTACTAGCTATAAATGGAGTACAGTTACAGCTTTGAGTTACGGGAAGGTTAGAAAGACAGCGAGGAAGGAAAACTGGTCTCCCACCTCTCCGATGCTGGACCTAGATATGTGAAGTCTCTAAACACTCCATAACCAGCTGGTAAATGGTACCTGACATTGATCCTGGGAGTTTAGAGGCAAGGCAACCGGGCAGCGAGAAGGGAAACATGTGTCACCGCATCAGTTCAAACACCAGCTTGTAAAAGGGTTTTGGGGCGGGCCTGACTCTGATCTTGAGTTAGAGGAAGGCATCGACAGGCGGACGGAAAGGGAAGGTGTCTAAATCAGTTCATAACCAGCTGTAAATAGGGTACCTGCCTCTGATCTTGAGTTAGAGAAGCAACGGCAGCGAGGAAGGGAACAGGTTTGTCACGCATCAGTCTTTCAAACCTGCTGTAATAAAAGGGTGCCTGATTCTGATCTTGAGTTTTAGAGAAGGCAACGGCAGGCGCAGCGATTTTCCCTTGTTTTCTTTGTACCGTTAACTTGTAGAACTGATTCAATTCTACGTTCTATTGGTTTTATAAACTTTTTTTTTTTTAAAAATACGGGGGCGGGGTGGGGGGGGGGGGAGGGGGAGTTGAGGGCGGGTCTGTCGTAAGCGTGTCAACTATGAATGCAAGAGAAACGCTTTTTTTTTTTTAAACTTGCCTCCCAAATCACAATGTGAAATCAAAACATTTTTCTTAGTCAAGGAAAAAGTAACGGTTCTCAGTTTTTGGTAAATAATTTCCAGAATTTGATTTAAAACCGGTGAATAAACGCACAAGAAACGCCGCCCATTTTCATTCTGGTGATGCGATCCAGTTGTGTTAGTCTTCAGCGCGTTTGGTTAAATTTTGTTTTAATTTAGTGAATTTACAACGCGCTCACAGTAAATATACTGATTGTTTGTAAGTTCAGATATTGCAAGCCTAATCGGCTCACAACTTGTAGTCATTAACCGGATTTGGCATAAAATTCTATGATGGCTTTTTCCACAATGTTTTTTAGCAGTGTATTCAAAGACTTTGATGTGGCTTGGTTGGCTCTTTAAATCTAGCTCAGGACTGTGTATGTTGTATTGGACTAGACGAAGTAAATCAACATCAAAATTGAGACAACGAAACCAGTACTAGTCACAAAAAGGCCGAAGGTCTTGACATAATTTTCTTAGGCTTTGAGGCATTGTATATTTTATGTAGTCCACCTGCCTTGTCCACCCTATCAATCATATTCATCTAATAGAAAGCTCTTTTGTAGGGATAAAATTGATCCTCAATGGGAAAGCGTGGGTTAGGAGTTTATGCGAAAATGGACTCATATGATTCCCTGCTGAGCCGTCAAAAACATCCACTTACATTCGAAAATTTGTGTGTTGCAATGTCTTGAAACCTGGTCCATTAGTAAATATCTGCTTCTGAAACCAAGGAGTTCTGTATAATAAGGGTCCTCCCGAAAACCAGTAATCACTCATTTTAGTGGTTTTCTTGACAATGCAAATGGCTGAATGATAACGAAAAAAACCTGTTAAAATTCATGTTAGTGTTATTTGGGAATGGCCAGTTGCCGATAAAACAGGACCTAGTGCTACGCATGTTGCAGCTTTTGGAGCTGACAGAGGATGATCAGCATACTCATTTACCAGAACACATCAAGTTAGGTTCTACATATATGTTCTTGTCATGTAAAATGGGCTTTGAGGGCAAAAAAAAAGATGCTGGTGAGTCTTCGGGGGACATAGTATCTGGATTCACTACACAGGATTAGTTACCCTGTGGATGGAGCAATAGCGAAAATGCATTCTGGGTTGAACCCGAGTTATCAGAACTTCTTCAGTACATTCTATCCTATCCTCGTTCAAGTTATTATTGTTGAGTTCTGAAGCTCATGGCATTTACCAGAATTCAGTGAATTTATCCACGATCTCAAACTGTGATCTAAGATCTATATTTCTCTTTATGTTGTTTATGGCAATTTACTCTTTCATTGTTGTAGAAGCAATATCCCATACCAAATTTTATAACTAAGGATTCAATCTCCAAGGGACCACGGACACCATTGTCTACTCAGATTCTGCAAAATGATATCCGCCTAAATGCAGCGTTCAGCGTATAAACTAATCCAGTACATCAAAAAACGACATCGCGGTCATCAATCCATGGTTTAATAAGCTGTGATTGCATTCTTTCATTTCTTTCTTTCTATTTGGATCCCTTAGGCACGGCCACCCGTCAAAGCAGTCAGTGGCCATCACAGCTAGTGGAGTCTTGTAGGGCAACACCTAATTGATTCCACTTTGCTCAGTCGGCGGCTCCCATCCTTCGTCTACAGTGCCCCAACTCTGGTTCATTCTTTGCATCTCAGCCTCCACAGTCTCTCCGCCAGGTTGTTTTTGGTAGGGCCTCTCTTTCGTTTTCCTTCAGGGGTCCAAAGCATAGCTGTTCTTGTGATGGCATTGGGGGTCTCTTTGAGTACATGGCCAAACCAAGCTCCTGCGTCTGCCAGCTATGATGGTGTGCATGTCCTATTGCTTGCCTTCTGGGTTGAGTGAGCAGATATTGGTTGGTGATGGTATTCGGCCAAAAGATTTCGGTGAATTTTTCTTAGGCATGTTGTGTGAAAAAGAGGACAAATTTCGACATTTCCTTCTCTGTAACTCTCCAGCATTCCGCACCATAGAGAAGCACAGAAAGCACACAGCTCTGATATAATCTTAATTTTGTGCTTGTGCTGTATTGAGAGGACTTCCAGATGTTGTTTAGGCTAAAAAAGCTGTTCTTGACCTTATTCATTCTGATGATTGATGTCGTTTGACACTGCCCCACCATCTGGTGTTACTAGGCATCCTAGGTATGTGAAGGTGTCTGTCTGTACAGTTGCTGATTCATTACTGATATGGGCTCAGGGTTGCTCACATTGAGCGGGTCATGACCTTGATTCTTTAAATTGATGAGTCAAGGCCCACCTGCTGGCTAAATTATTAAGTCTGTTCCATTTTTTGCCTAGGGATGTGTTTATGTGAATGTAGCTGCAGAGTAGTGCAATGTCATCTGCATATTCCAGATCACTTCCAATGTAGAAAATGTTAGTCCATCTTTTATTCTCTTGGGACTGCCCTCTGTTGTATGGCACATTCACCCAGTCTCTGATGACTTGTTAAAAATAGAGTGGTTGAGATAAGGGGCATCCCTGTCATTACTCTGTCTTCACCTCAAAGAGTAAGGTTTGCTCTGCCCAACACTACACGTAAAGTTGGCATAGAGGACTTTTTATGTTTTGAATATCTATGCAGGCTTGGAAGTCCATAAGGACCCTTGTATTTTACATAAAAACTGACTGTCACCTATGTATGCTGTCAAAAAGCCTCTTTTCAAAATCAATAGCAAATTTAATGTCTTTTACAGCTGTTCTTTGCCATTCTGAGCACTGCTCTATAGATGTTCTGAGAGTAAATATATGATCTACACATTCTTCTGATTTCTTCTCTAAATCCTGCTTGTTCACTTCCTCATAAGTTTTGTGGTCTACTGCTTTTGAAGATTCTCTGGATGATTATCCTGCCTAGTATTTTACTAGGAACTGAGAGAAGAGTGAATTGCCATCATCCTATTATTGCAGTCTGCAAGATCTCCCTTCTTGGGCAAGTTTGACCATTATTCCTTTGTTACACTCTGATGGTGTTGTCCCAGTTTTCCAGGACTTGTCGCAAATAGTGGTTCTAATAGTTCTGCTGCTAGCTCAGGGTCTGTCTTAAATAGCTCTGCACTTTAAGAATTATCATGGCCAGGAGCTTTTGATTGTTCTTTATACCCTTTGATTGCTGTGATGATTTCTTCTTTTCGTAAGAATGTCTGTATTAACATCTAGATCGGGTTTTTCAGCCTCAGGAACATTCAATTGTGTATCTGTGGTTCCTTTGTTCAGAGTTTCTCTGGAAGTGCTTATACGTACCATTAGTGTTTCCTGTCCCTGACTGCTGTCGTGATGAGATTTCCAATGTGCGTATCTGTTTACTAATGTAATATTGTTTGCATACCTCATTTTCCGCTGATGAATTTAGTTATTTTGTATACTGTTTGCTTTGTCTCATTTCTCAGTGCTGCCTCTTCTGCCCGAATTGTTAAAGACTCGTCTAGGAAAATTCCTTTTGTGGTGGCTCGGGTTTGGCCTTTAACTTCCTTGCCAGCTGGGACTGTACTATGTTCGCTATATAGTTGCTTTAAACCTTGGGGACTCTCGCCTTCTGTTTTCTTTCTGTTTCACTTCCGTTTCTCCGTATTATGGTGTTTAATGTTTCTGGTGGTTATCCAGTTCTTGCCTTCTTCCATTTCCTGGAATCCCAAGCATGATTTGCTGCTTTCCTTATATATTGTTAAAAATGGTGTTGAAATTATGGTCTATATCATAGTCAATAATATTTTTCACGGACTTTTGGCACAAATTACATATCTGGTTTCTTTATGTCAGTCCGCAAAAGCTTTTCTGGAAGGGAGGTCCTTACAATTTGATTGATGTCACTATACATTTTCTGTAGTAGTTACAGTTGGTTCCATGCCCTTCTTAGTTTCACTTTAGTGTTTTGCTACTACTATAATGGTGATCACTTCCCACATCTGCACCTGCCTTTCTCAACTTCACATCTTGTAATGCATGCTTCTCCATCTACCAATTAATCATGATGTGGGTCTATCTGGTTTCTGGTCCCAACCATTTTGGCGATTCCCATGTTAATTTGTGAATTTCATTATGTGGGAAAAAGTGTTTCTGACCAGGTTTGTTAATACTACATGAAACTTATTAATTTATCGCCATTTTTGTTTGCTGTTCCGCACTGCCGCATTTCCCCATTACTCTTTTCATTATATGTATTGTGTCGTTACCACTTTCGCATTGAGGTCTCCTCTTTACTATAATAAAGATCATATCTAGGTGTGTCTTCACAGTTCTCGCGCTGCAGTTGTTGATAGAATTCATCCTGTTTACTAGGACCTCTTACATCGATGTCATTCGTTGGTGGACTGTAGATTATATTATTGTGAAGTATTGGTGATTATTGTGATGCATGTCGCAGCTGATAAATCTGTTTCGACCATGACACATTTTAAAAACACAAAGCCCATTCTCAGACGAACCAATAAACAGTTGTTTTATTTTTTTTTTTAATATAATACATAACCCTACTAATTGATTTAATCATTAAATCGATAAATATTTGTCATCACCAAATTTGAGTTTATCAAACATGAGTCATGCCGTTACCAGAAATGAGATATGGCGGAATTAAACTCTTTTATGGGAAGAAAAGTATATCGAGTTATGTAATATGTTAACATCTTTGGCTTTTGCACGTGCCGGCGTTACACTTTCATAAGAATTCTTAACTCTAGAAGGTCCACAAACAGTAAAATGAATTCCATGTAGCTAGAGCACTATCAGGACACTGTCTACACATGTATCTTTGTTCATAATCAACATTAAGTGCCAGACAGATATATGCTGTTATTCTACTGACCCAATACCTTATGAGGTCTGATAGACGCTGCCTAATGGCAGAGTATGACCTCATCTGGATTACTGATCTCTTTATCAAATGCTACATGAGATATATGATTAAAGGGCGTGAAACGTTGAGGAAGAAGTTTTCGTTGGTGAAACATCAGTAGTAACTCCATGCTTCTCATAGAACTCAACAATTCTTAAAAAACCACATGGGTCCATAACAATCGCACGATCTTCATATCTCTAGTCCACACCATCACTACTGAATGACAACTTACTTGCGGTTAAATATGATCGATCCTAGAATACTAAAATTTGACATATATAGTAAACTGACTGTAAAATAGAATGATCGATACTAGACGAATCTCGGTATGGAATGTATTGACACGCAAGCAAACTAAACACTAGTGGTAGACAGATAAGCTCGGTTAACAACATTTCTTGTTACTAACGCAGCCACTTTTATCTTTGTTATGTAAACTATATATTTTGGGCCTTACAGAGGCATTTTCATTGGTTTTGAAGGTAAGGGAAGAGCATCGACTCGCGCAAAGAAACTACGTCAGTTAACATTAGGTGTACTAAGTACAATAATAGATCACTAGAAAGAGAGATTAGACAAATACTGGCTGAGATGGCTTGTACTAATATCACATAATCATGACTTAGCGTATTCACGATTTAACTGTTTCACGAACAGGCGAACTAAGTAAAAAACCGTTTTGGATGGTACCCCGGGGTGACGCCACGTCTCGACAACACATTGTGATTTACGACATAAGCCAATCAAGAGAGTTCTGAAATCACTTGTAATCGTTATCTCGAGTTTTGGCGATGTGCTAGCTTCTGCTTTTCTTAGGTCTTAGAATTTGAGGCAATCCACGTTAAACTGCGATCAAGTATATCATCTCTGGTTTCCATGATCAATCATGTATTGACAGGTCTAGGCAGTGCTCGATGAACCTGGGATGGAGACTGGTACTGTCTGACTGCATAATTAGCAATGATTTCTACTAAGGGTCTATTAATGCTACTGATGTATGGCCATGCATAGTGGTACTTGATCTTCAAACTGCTTTTAGGAGTGCCAAGACATGACTCGTTATTCTGTTAGTCTGATAAAATGTGGAGTATACTGGCTATAATTGTTCTATATTTACATTTACTGGAGTCTACAAGTCTGGTTCATGTGCCATATTAGATGCTGAGAAGTACTATAATTTGTGAGTATCTCAGTTAGACACATTTCTTTTCTGCTGGAATTGACGTTGTAGGTAACCCCATTTACAATCTTGAAAGATTTGTATGGAACGTGTATGATTCTATGTCCCGTCGCGTACATGAGTATTCTGATGTGATCGAGGATCAATAAGTTCAGGTGGCGGCTATACTTCTGATTCATTCTGAAAACGATGTCTGAGAGCTGCTCGACGCCTGCATGCTACGTATTTGTTTAATATTTCCTTGATATTGTCGGTAAAAGTAAATAGTTCTCTCGCTTATTTGGCGTACTCCTTTTTAGTATATATGCTAAAAAATGAAGAGACCAAAAATTGAAATTTCATGTGATATAGTGAATACTGATGATGATATTAAATTTATGAAGTCTTCGCAGACTAAACATGGTGTGTTGATCTGGTGCTAAGGACTGTGGAGTTTATCACGATCCTAGGGTATTAGCTTGAATATGTTCTGCAAACACATAAACTATGACTGTTGGGCAAGCAATATCTAAGAGGTGGCTCAGTGTGATATTAAGCAGTATTCCGTAACAGGTTTCCTCTACACTTGGGTCTTGGCTAGTCCGATTAGTATGTAAACCTACTGAAAATATGTAATTGATCTAAACACTATGTCTTGTGAATATAGTCTGATCTGTTTGTCACTCCATGCAGAGTATTGTCGTCAAATGCATTTCTTCTCACTATAGTCTTTTTCGTGTTGTACTGGTAGTTGCTGCACTCTGCTATTACTAGATTGAGGTTGGTAGGTAAGGTTATTATTAATTTCTAAATCTATATGTACATTGATGTATCTACGTGCGGTATCCTTTCTATAGTTGATTCTGGATTCAGTCTTTTCTGTTGTTACCATGACACACTTTCTTATTGCAAATACTCGTCCTAATTTCGGGAATGGTACCCATTAGATGCTGGGTTCGGAATGCTGCAAGAGACCGTTGTAACCATTAGTTGGAGATGCAATAACACTGGTGGTCAAAATGTACTGCCATGACCGGTCATGTCTCAATTTTTCGATCCTTAGTGTGAGTCCATTTAATAATCCAGTTCTTTATAAACTTTACCTCATTATGCACATAGCCTGGGGTTTGATCCTGCATCATACCCTTTCATTCACATCATTTTCCAGATGGATAAGTCAGTGTGGTTTTTATTTCTTTTAGCGCGGCTTATTTAAACGCATACTACATGTGTGTAAGACCATATTTGAAAAATGTAACTTTTTCTAATGCTTAAGAATCATTGCTCTCCACCCTAGTCTGATCTTTTTTATCATATTCACTATTTATTTATATCTAATGGGACAATTGTTTCAATAAATTATTCTCTTATTTCACTCTTTAGCGTCTGTCCCCTATCTGTAGTTTCTCTGATTCTCAAATTTGTGTTTATCTTACATTTGTCCGGGTCGCTTCAGTGGTGTAGGAATTTATGCTCAAGTCATTAGGTATTTTCATGTTATTTCTCTGATAGTTAGTCATCCTCTGTAACATTCTTTCCTCTTCTTTTTCCTCTGACCGTTTCATATGGGTTCTACCTCGTGAAACTCTTGGGTGGGGTGTGGGGTGAGTCAGACCTGTGGTATTCGATTGTAAAGCTATTCTTAAAGCACTGATATGTGCCCACTTCATTCGCTGTGTCTGTGTGTAGTCAACAGCATGGGTTCTTTAAAATTCTGTGTAACACATGAGGGTGGTCTTGCTTCTGGGGGGGAAGGTGGGGGATACTTTCCTACCCTATGCTTGGATGAGTCCTTGTTGTGGGAGTTCAGTCGGGGGCTCATCTTAGTGGTCACGATCATCAACCAGTGTTTGTTTTCTCAAGGAACTTCGTGTTAGCAATTTTGGTAGCAGGGGAGACTTGTTCTCCATGTTTCAGAGCCCTACAACACCAGAATGATAAGATTTCGTGGCCAGACGCATTTCTCATTCTTCGTAGTTGGATCTTAATTACTCCCCCTCTAAAAGTGACTTTAACCAAATGTCTGACAGATGATACACTCTGATTGTTTATGAGGTGATGTTTGTAATTAATTCCATTATTATTTATTCTATTATACTAATAATGGTGGGAATATTTGACTTTAATCTTTTTTCATAGTTCATCATAAACCTAGCTCTGGATAATTTATTATATTAATATCACAAAATGATTTCTTTAACTCTGATAAGGTTAATTATTCCAAATTGTGTTAGACATTTTTGTTCATTATCACCCGCTACTAATATTCCTATGGTAAATTATATCTGGTATCTGAGTATTGATATATCCGTCTTATCCTTTTTTTACAATAATTTATTACACTTTCCATTATTAATTTTTATAATTATCCCCCCCCCCACCTGTATATTTACCAAGTCACCGTTTTTACATGGATAACTTATTTCATATAGTCAACCCATCTGGTCACTATATATACCTATACAAAAGCTATTACCTTCTTGTATAGTATAATTGGCATGTTCTACGTAATAATTTGATATCATTATATTTTCTTTAAATACTTAATAATTTACCTTATTTTGTTTGGTTTAATGTTCTTAGTTTTGGTTAGAAAAAATTTGTTTTTTGTTTTAGATTTTTTTAAAAATTATTTTATTTTAAAATATTTTACAATACGCCCTATGCAAAAATTGGACACTTTGAAGGAAATAAAACAAAAAGAGAGGCTAACCAAAAATTCATACTTGGGTGAAGTACTGGGAGGCAGAGGATGCAAAGAATCAACCAGAGTTGTGGCACTGTCTGAAGGATGGCCACCACGAGCAAAGTGGAATCAATGTGTAGTTGCCCTACAAGAATGCTACCAGGTGTGTTGGCCACTGACGTGCTTTGACCAGTCTGGCGGCCTAAGGATCAAGAGAAGAAGATGCACACAAAAATTGGTAATTTTTAATTTATCCTAATTAGTGAATTTGGACAGAATGGTGATGCCACTTTCTATGTACCCACAGGTTATTCGTGTGTTATTCTGGAAATTGATAAACATGTAGGCTAGGGCCTATCCTAATTATAACCCTTCAGAGGGTAGAACAGGTTATTGTCTCTTCATCATAAATTAAAACATCTAAATAAAAATTCATTCAACAAATGTATTTATTTCAAAAAATGGGCTGGTGAAAATGAACAGTGGGTCTTAGGTCTGGATTAACATGGTTAGGCTATATTAGGATAAGGAATCCACAATCAATGTTATATCCTTGGGACCATCTTTAAAATTGAGTCAAATAACATGTTCCCTGTAAGCAGGTTGTAAATCGAGAAGATTTTCATTCCCAAAAACACTATAATTTTGGCCATGGTTTAAAAATAAAAAACTGTAAAAATTAACTAACAATAAGTACAGCAAGGCATCACGTGTTTTATAGGCTAAATTGGGCAATTTCTAGCTGTTATTTTAATGGAATGTGGAACCAAAGACGATGCTTTGGGATTTCATTCACATCATTAACGCAAACCTACGAATAAACATTCTGGAAATGGATTTTAGTACATAAAGGGAAGTAAAAATTCTATTCTACGGTAACTGAAGTTTAATGAAAAATACCACCAATAACGTAAAAAATAGACGCCAAGCATCCAACTTTCTATTGTATATTTTTTTTCCCAGGTCCGATGCGAGAAATTCAAGGGTTTTTAGCCAATTTTCCAGCCTTTTCAATGACTGGAATTTTTGTTTTCATTTTCCAGGTTGCTACAAACCCTGATTCTTATTTTGACATCACTTGTCTGTTCCTCCAACATTGTCTATATATTACTGCCAAGATATTGTGTACGATTCTTCATCATGGCAATTTTAAGAAAAAAAATTACAAAAAATACACAAATAGTAATACCGTACGTTTTACAAAGAGAAAGGACAAGACAAACTTACGTTGCGGCCACAAGGCCAAGGACAGGCAAACAAGAGACAGGAGGGAAAGAAAATTTTTTTTTTAACTGTTATACCCCCCCATCTTACAGCAGTTCTCAACATATACTCATGGCAATTTTTATAAAAGCACGTTTTTTTTCTTCATTTTAATGATCTTGAGATCAGATCATACAGACAAGTTATAAATTTTGCCAGAAAGTGCTACATTTTAGTAAATTCTATCACAAAATAATGAAATAAATGAAGGAAATTTGATATAAATTTTCCCATTTAGCTACTTTATTTCATTTTGTGAGCAATAAATATCTTCTGTTCCTTACCTCTTAGTTCCCTGTGATGTAGGCTACAGGGTAGTCACATTTTATGCTAGAGTAGCACTGAGGGCGTCGGATGGGTGTGGAAAAAAATCGAAAATAGGTGATTCGTCTTACGAGGACAGAAGACCAAAAAAAAATAGCCAACGTTACGGCCACAAGGCCTTCGTCAGGGAAAGGAAAGAAAGTGAAGGCTAGATAGGACACATAGAAACCTAAATAAATACAAACATTAAACCTAGGTTAATCCCTGAAGGCATCAAAGTCCTACTACTTTTTACTGCCTGCGAACGGACGACGAGCAAGACCGGAAAAGGAAAATAACTGCCACCACCGGCTGTACACAATACATACTTAGAAACTAAAAAAAAAACGAAACTGAATAATAAAAACAACCCAAATGTAATTTTAGTGATTGAACCTCCCATTAAAACCATGCGATCTCCAAAATGCACAGAAGATAGCAGTCTACATATTAATTATCTAACGTGTAGAATCCGCATGGAAATGCTGCATTTCTAATGAGCCCAGGTGGAGAGAATTCCTCGTTGATGAAAAGTTACATCCAACACTTTCAGGAACAGCTGAGTTGTCCGTCACATATTGTTACAGGATTTCCCTGTTGGTACGCTGACCGTATCCCTAGTGTTGTTTGGGTATTCTATGTACATTCCTGCTCCTCCATTCTTTACTGAATTTTGTGCTGACCCATCCGTGTATATTTGGACCCAGAGGTCATGTATTCATCATCCAAGAAACTGAAAGTGACTGTCCTACGTTGCACGATGTTCTGTTCATCCTTGTCGAGTATTCCTTCCACTTTTATCTAGATGTATACTGGTAGTCCAGGCCCCTCTCTCCAAGGGGTTTGTTCTGGCACAGACTTTAGGGGGCTGTCAACTTCAGGTAAGTCTAGGGTTTGTCTACGAAGTCGTTTCGCATGGAGGATAAAACTGCTTCTTTTCAATCGTCCCATTGTTAGGTTCTGGAAAATGTCCTTCATTGGATGGCTTGGCACACAGAGTTTTTTTTTTTTTTGCCAGTATTAGCACTTTCGTGTCTCTGCGTTCTCTCAGTGATTGTATCCTCTCCATTTTCTCCATCTCCACTATAGGCGTTGATTTCATTGCCCCCGTGATGACCCTAAACGCCAGGTTTTGCACCTTATCTAGCACTTGTAACATGGTGTTTGATGCTGGACACCACGCAGCTGACCCATATTCCAGGTGTGGTCGTATGCCCTACTGGATAACTTTATTAAGTATTTTACCGCTGGCTCCCCATGTGGTTCCACTTAGTTTTCTAAGGATGGCTAACTTCCTCCTGGCTTTTGTTGATGTGTTGCTTCCAAGTTTGATGACACCAGCTATTTGTTTTGGATAAAGGGCGAAGATCGTAGTGCTGCTCTTATCTGTATTGATGCTGTCACACCATCTATTTGCCCATGAGGTTAAGGTATCTATAGCTCTTTCTAGAAGTTTGATGGCCACTGTTGCATGCTCATCTGTGCACCATATTACCAGGTCATCAGCTTACATTGCCACTATCACATTCCACGTCCCCGTAGTTCGGCAACCAGGGTCGTTGATGAAGGGACATAAGGAAAAGTGTAGGGGGGACAGAACCCCTCCCTGATTAGTTGTTACTCGGGACTACTTTCTTGTTATGCAAAGTTTATTTTTATTTTTATTTTTTTTTTTGGGGGCTTCCACCCATTTGTTCATCTACAATTCCATCTAAAAATTTCTCGTTCATTCAAAAAACCCTTCTTTCCAATACTCGTTCCAAAAGATTCCATAGATCTAAGCCATGTGTTTGTACCAGTTTCGTATCTTGGAACGTATCTTCAATCTCTTGGGAAAGGTAAATTGCCCCGATTTCTTCGGTGTTAGTGTAACCAATGCCTATAGCTCGCCTGCTGTTGGTACAAGGAAAGGTTTTCTCTTTCAAGGGTACCACTGCAGAAGGATATGATTATTCGTTCTTTAGTTTTGCGAGACACTGGCCACTATACTTGTATGGCTGATTGGTCTGTAGATGGAGACCGTGGATCAACAGTCTTTCCCTGATGTTGGATAGTTGTATGTGGTATCATGATTTTAACTTCCCTCCAGATCTGTGGAAACTCTCTGCCTAAGTTTCAAAAAGTTTATTGAAGATCTGCAAGCAGCTTTGTTTTTGCTGCAGTTCCCAAGTTTCATAATAATTTCATTGGACACTTCATCAACTACCTGGAAGACTTCTCATATTACAGTTTGATATTGCAAGGCTGCAGTTCTCTGGATGTGTGATGGTGCCTCCATAAACTTCAGGTATGGTTCCATATCGTCATGACGTTTAGTCGTTTCTCTTGACTCTCCTGTTGCTTCTTATTGGGCTATCGGAAAACATGTTAATACAAGTTTTAATTTTTTTTTAAAATTGTTTCAATAATTGTTGTATTATAAAAATTATGGTGGACTTATTTTTTTGCACGCTGAGTGGAATTTGCAAACATTACTTCTGACACAGTCATATCTGTGGAAGAGATATGATTTAATAAATTTCAGATATTATTGTCTTTATTCTGCTTTTTTTCTTTTTTACCTTTCTTTCGTCTTTTTTAACTTTCTTTTCACAATACCGTACGACTCAGATCAGTTAGCAATTCTAACCTTTGTCTTTTCTTTTCTTATTGTTGCACAACGGCTCATTTTTTATTGCTGTTAAGCTAAGGTAATCGATGAGATCGAACATTGTTTATTCGTCCCTCGACAGGGATAAGAAGGCATGGCATAATCGTCTATCACTTTTCTCTGACACGGTCGCCATGGTTAATTATTCTACGGTGATAGGTTGTGAGATGAAATCACATAGATCGCTGGAAATGGCCATAGGTAGCAGAAGGTGTAAATAAACGCGTAATGAAAGTTTTATTTGCCGTTGATGGAGTTTTAATGTAAGTTTAAGGACGGGGCCTATTGGGTTTTCGAGTAATAGCCGTCGCATGTCTTTGTCAGTTTACAGATATTTATACACATGCTTTCATAGTTCCATTCATAAGGACTCCACAGTCTTTGACATAATCCTAGATACGTTCATAGAAATCGATTTTTTTTTAGTAGTATTTGTCCGTTTTGCGTTGGATGGGATTATGGGTCTCTTTAGTAGTGCTTGTGTGAGTAAAATATATAATTTATTATAATACCTTATACTTATATTTATTATATATAATATACTTAAATTTTTTATATATTTTTATTTATATTATAAAAATATTTATAAATATATATCAATAAATAAAAGAATCTCTTCACAGGCGGGCATGATTTACACGGCCGATACATTTGCCAATCCCTCGCTTCCCTAGTATTTAGGTGCACAGAGCCTATAAAAAAACTAAGTACAGTCATTATTCTTCCAGGTCATAACGCGTTAACAGTGGATAGCATAAATAATTATAATTTATAGCTTAACACATCATGCGCTTACAAATATATTTAATATTAATTGCTAGTTATCAGTGGAGAATATTTTAACTAACTAATAAACTTGCACTGATTACATCATTGAGTTATTGACGAAACTGTAGGTAATTTCTAATTATTATGATTTGATTTTTTTTTAAAACGACTATTATTTCACGGGGGTTTAACGGATAAGACATGCTCTACCGCTGTGCAGTTTATATTTAAGTTTTTTAAACCGTAGTGTAATATTAATTTTACGCGAGGTTAGGTTATGATCTGTGTATTATGATTAAGTTATTTTAAATGTTGACTTTTTCTTTATAACAGTAAACTGGGTTAAGCACGAATTATACCCAGCGGTTTTTTGTTAATTGAGAAGAATCATAGAAGATAACATTTTTATCTTTTACCACGTGAGTTTAACAGTTAACAACTGTCTGGCAATGTGTTTGCATCCAGAAATTAGACAGAAGTACCAATATCACACACGAACCTTTAAGTTACTTAATGCTAAATAAAGCAGATAATTCGAATTTTTATTTATCTTATAAAAAAAAAATAAGGCTATGAGCCAGATTTATGATTTCTTCCCCTATAATTTCCATGTTACATTTCAGTACGTGTGGCGAGTTTAAAATTTAACAAACCAGTAATCAAGTCCTGACACTTATTTGACTATGTTGGTGGTGTGGACCACAATGAATTTTTTATTGTGTGGATGACTTAACCTATATCCTGTACATTTTTTCTTTAAGTAAGCAGGAAATCTCTGTGATTCGGACGCTGCTATAGCCCGCGCTTAAAAAAAGAACCTAATTCTTACCATGGAATAAATGCAGGCGATTAAATTAAACACTAACAGTAATACTCGATAAATAATCGCATAAAGATGAACGCTCCCCGGTACATTTGGAGGATACCAAATTCTCGCATAGAGCTGAGGATTCGCTACTTCATCAAAAAGAGTTACAGATTCAACTGGAGATGAAGGTGTCCATGAGGAGTTTGCGCCAAGTACGGCCACGGAAAAAAACAGCTCGTGTTGTAGTAGGTAAGAAAGTATCGTCTGCGGGGCTCCTGCTGACAGATATCAGAGGTGAAAGGAGGAGATCGATGTGACATCTTTCAATATTTTTGTATTTATTTTTTTTTTCATGCACACCTCTTTGTTAATTTATTTATTCAAGTTTTGTGCCTAATGCTATTTTCATGCTTAGAATTAGATTAATATTATTAATTATGTTTTCTTTAACTTTAGAAGAGGATAGTCCTCTTTTAGACATATAGCGTATAAATCCAAATCGATGAATTCTTTGGTGAGGCATATCCACATTTCTTCTAACAGGATCGTGCTGGTCTATAACATCGAGGGGAAAAGATTACACCTATTCGGTAGTCTATGATTCTTTTTAGTAACTTCATTACTAGTTCCATTTATATGTTTTTATATATGCCATCTGTTATTTAAATTTAGGTGTTGTGGGTCAAATTTTCTTATGATAAATAAAATTGTAAGAACAGAAAACTTATCAATAGTAGTGGAGGCTGGTCAGCTCGTTCCAAAAGTATTTATTATATATTCCGTTGTTTATAGTGTTCACAGACTGTGGGTCTAAATGTCGTCATTATGTGTGTGTGTACGTTATGTGAGTCGGTATATATACGTCTTGTAGTACACACAAACCCCCAACAACACCCCAGAGAACCCCCGCCACAAACACCACCCCCAACACCCACCCCGTGCAACATAATACCCATCCCTCTCCACCCTGACGCAGCACCAAATACCCATAAAACCCACCGCATAATATCCTCCCCCACCCCCACCCTATCGACCCGCCCCCACCACCACCCACCCCTACTCATCACCCCCACCCAACAAAAACACACGACGACACAACACCCCAACACCTCCCCTCTAGCGACACTACAGTCGTATGTGACCCCCCACTGGACGCCCCTAGCCCGCACCACTTGTCCAGTTTACAAAGCAGAAAAAGGTTTGCAAAATAGTCAAGCAACCACAGGCGCAAGACTATTTTTGTTGTCCAGTTACAAAGCAACGCCAAAGAGATTGAAACAGTCGGCAGAACTTACCACAAATATACCATTTAAAATTGCACTAGAAAACAACATGATAGGCAGGAAAGAAACTCCTTTTTTTAAACTCCAAATAGACCCCCACCCCCCCCCCCCCCCTGTCCCTCACAAATGCCCAACTTCACATAAGCGTCATCTATGCACACCAAAGGAAAACAAAGTGAAGCATATCATAAACACAGAAGGACGGAAGCGAAAAAAGAACACAAGAGAGATAGTAAGGGCCGATTTAAAAAGCAGAGGAAAATTTTTAGAAAGTGAACATCACAAAAAGCACCCAACAAAAATTTTAAACAAGATTATCAACACAATATTAAATGGAATCAAATAAAGCAGAACAAGGAAGAGCCTGATGGAGAAAAACAGATCCGGAATACAAATTTAAAACGCCATAACAAGAAAATAGCTAACAAGAACAAAATGTAAATAATATTTCAAATGTTCCTAGAACCAAAAGGAAAACGTGGAAAATGAACAAGTTGATAAAGAATAACATTGAGGAATTCAGACAGTTACTCTTGATTCATTTAGACCAGTTCAAAATTAATACTCTGCGGCAGCGGGACCGGACAAGGAAAAAGCATGTATGTAGAAGAAATTAGTAAGAACAGAAAGCCAAGAAAAGTCATAGGGAAGATTGAATAAGCTTGCCTATCACCCATGAGGAAATACAGTTTAAAACCCAGCTAAGATCAAATTAAACACCATCTTACAACCAAATTAACTCTAAAAAAAGATAAAAGAAATGGAGATACAGGAACATACACAAATAACTACTAATGGCATTGACTGTTAGTGTTTATAAAGAAAGAAACCTCACTCCCAATTATTGTGGTCAGCTACAAAACATACGAAGAGCAATTTTTGCTGTTCAAGAAACACCTTCTAAAAAAAAAAATAAAAAAGTGGGAAAAAAAAAATTAAAAAACATTAAAAATACAAACAAAAAAACCAAGGTTTAACAACCCAGCTTACTTCACTTTTAGAGGAAATGACAAGTATGAGTCATATTAACGGGGGAGAAGTAGTATTAGCATTCTTTCAAACTTCATTTTATAATAAACCAAATATAACAGATCTGGCGAAACTTTAATATATTCAGAAAACGTTTTGAAGGAATAAGTGTAACTTTTAAATAGCTAACAGAGAGAAGCAACTGAAAATAGATTAACATATGCTTTGCCCCTTAGCGTGCAACATACATAGGGACAGGTAACATCAAAAGTAATTTAGAGGAAAGAATTTACAGATCAAAACTGTAATAGTGGGGGACTTCACTGGATTGCACACCACAAAACGCATGGGGAGGGGACTTGGGTAACAAAATAGATAAATTTATGGGACACTACTTTACTGGGACTTCATATAGAAAACAGACGAAGATACAGAACTGAATATTATTTTTTTATTTGAATGAAATGGAATCAGCAACAAGATGAAGTAAACCGCAAGTGAAGATCAACCCAACTCATCATTAGACATCAGCATAGTAATAGCCAACTTAGCCAAAAGCAAATTGTGAAACAGTTGCAATGATATACGTAACTCAGATTACAAACCCATAGAGATAACCATCAAACAAAAGTATACAGTAAAAAAGGGGAGTAGAAAAAAAACCAATATTTCACTATAAAAAAGCTGATTGGATAACTTTCTTGAACGTGTAATGGAATGATTTGCAACGAGACAAAAACAATTAGTGAAAGAATAGATATTGATACAATATTCAAATCACAAGTCTAACAGTAGAAATACTTAAAAAATAGCCACCAAACACATAATCACTTTACTCTAATATGCCACCACCACATATCTCCAAAGCAGAATAACAGGAAAAAAAATAGAAAAGAGAACAACTGGAATAAACGAAACCAGCTCCTTGGTGGATGACAAACAATAAACGTACCCAAAAAAAAAACTACAGAAAGAAAACAAGCCCCCTTACACAAAATATAGAAAGATAAAATAGGACCCCAAGTTAAACTATGAAACAGTATATAAGACGATAAGAAATGTAAAGCAAATAAAATAATTCTATAGGAAAGGAAACGTGACTGATAGTATAAAACCTTTTGCCGAAGACCCTCAATCCAAGCACTCATTCAATATCATTTACAGAGGTGTGGAAAAGATTAAAAACTCTAAAAAGGGAACCCAAAACGAAAACAGTAATGCCTACTATCAAAATTCCAGAAACTGGGGCAGAATCAGACAAACAAAAAGCAAATACCCTAAGTTACTTCTATAATTTTGTGCTAGGGAAAACCTTGGGGCACAAAGAAGAATTAGGAAGATGGGAGAAAAACTCATAACATGAACTAAGGACAAAAAATAACGAAACAAATGATGTACAGGGGTGATAAATCTTATCTGAAACTCCTAAACTACTGTACTAAGGATAAGTAGAAAGGCGATAAATGATAAATCAAAAAAACTGGAGTTTCAGGACGCGTGATTCTTAAGCGTACGAGAAATACTAAAAAAAAATATGATACCCAAAAAATATACCTTAGAAGAAAACATGAGACGCATCTAGAAGTAATATCCTATTCTATTCAATAATATATAGAAACAGACAGTGTAAAATACTAAAAAGCATGGAAAGTAGCAGTAGTCTCTTACAAGTACTAAAACCAGATAAGAGGCTCCATGGATGACGAGCTCTCCTATAGACCAATATATGCTTTGAGACATTTCCCACATGGGAAATTAATGGAAACTGTGATGGAAACAAATTGATTAAAGTACCCCACATGGAAGGAAAAAGCACAATCTTTTACAGCCCAACACCAATCAGGAGTTTAGGTGGAAAAACATGAAGCACTATGAAACCAGCCTTTTCAGACTAGAAACGAAGGTGGTAATATAATCAGGGAATTTAAAAGAAATGCAAAAAACAGTAGCTTGTATTCCCTAGATGTAGCAAAAGCATACGGCCGAAATGCTGGAGAGAAAGGTAATGTTATATCATAGATTAACAAAATAGACATAGGCTGGAAAACATATACATATTTAACATAGAAAAAATTCTTAGAGAGGACAGATACTTTTACAGTACAAGTAAATATTGGGCGAAAAATCACATGCAATTAACTGACAGCACAGAACGGGCATCCCCCAAGGCCCTCGAGGTGATTATTTCCTTCCATTTTTTATTACAATTAATGACCTTAGGAGAGGAATTCAGCAACAGAAAGAAATTTAAACCTTGTCCCACAATTTAGCAGATGATACAGCTTTTTGGAGGACGGTGGGAAATCCAATCCTTACCCATATTATATTACAGATTCTGCAAAGCTCAAATTAACATGATCTGCAGCAGATGGAATGGGATGGCTTAAGTTGGGGCTTCTCAACTAAACGCCTAAAAAGAAGGAAAGTCGGGAAATGATATTCAGTAGAGGTACCGAATTATAAAAAAAAATAAAACAATTGACAAAACTACAGGGGCAACAAAAATTAAAACAGTAAAAAACAACCATATATTTAGAAATGGACTTGTTTAGATCAAACAACCAACTAAACTGGAAAAACATATTATAGACAGCTGGTTGAGAGCTGCATTGATGGCTCACTAAATATGAAATGAGTTTGAACCTAAAAGGCCAGTGGATCGGGGAGCAAGCATCAAGTCACCCTTATCATGTTTTTCTACAGGTCATTTGTAAGGTGAAAATGGACATATGCAAGCATGTATATGACTCTGCAGATCATCAAACAATGAAAACTAATTAGAAAAAAAATGCGCAACACCAGCCACTAACATATAATTGGCAGGTGCCTCGATCAACATTCATTCGAGAGCACTAGAGGTAGCACTTCAGAATACTACCCCCTCAAAGCTAGAAGAATATTCTTTAAACTGGGATACCCTCTGGAACCACAACCACAAGATTCCCAATAGGTTGGAAGTGCATGGTGGGAAAATAGAAGAAAAAAAGTATTATAGCAAATGCCTGTCAACAATGTGTATTAAATACCTCCAGGGATTCCTTATTGGGAGCTCAAGTAACACAGGTATTGGACTCTCATCCTTTCTCAGTTTTAAATAGAATAAATAAAACAGTCAGGAAAAAAAAACAACAATTAAAATATAACTAGAGGAATATTACAGAGCAGATTAACTAAGGGCAGCTTGAAAGTAAAACACTGATAGATCTAAGATAAAAAACGAAGAAGAACTTGGAATTGGAATACACATACCAGCCTGGAAGCTGAAAAGACATAGTTTTAGTTTGAAAACTAGAAACGACATCAATATTTACTGCTGAAATGGTGGCATTAGCAAAAGCACTTGAAATAAAAATTACTGGCAATCCCCCAAAAAGCTAACAATCCCTACATTGACTCAACTGTCAGCTCTTCAGCACTAAGAAAACCTACATGAATGTAGCCGTCCAGAACATAGCAGATGAAGTGTTGCAAACTTTGTTACGCACCGAAATTATAAAGGGCTGTCATATTATTAGCTTGGTACCCTCTCACGTGGGAAATAGAAGGAAGAGGTGGCGACAGGGAGTGCATAAACAGCAGAAGAAGCAGGCCCAAAAAAACGGAATAAAACTCAGGTTTTGGCACCAACAGAGATTGAAAAGTGTTAATTAGAAATATTTATAAAGAGGACTGTGGGTAGGGTTTTTGGTCTTCGTTATAACCATTTTAAACCACATAAGGAAGGGAATCCTTAGGCCTGTAAACATCAGCTTTCATTTTTTTCCTCTCAACATTGTTTTCTCGTTGAATTCTGGCAACACATTGATTGATGCAAGATTTTGCATGGTTCACTATTTAATGTAAAAAATCTGTCATAATTTTCAAATCTGGAATGTCAACACTAGAGTATACGACGGGGAGGGAATCGCTGGCTACCAGGAATTTGGATCACCTGGGAAAATTCATTGAATAAAACATGAATAGTAAAAACTTCAGATATTATGGCTGCACAAAACAATACTTTGATGACTAGATCACTATGTGGAACTGATGACAAGAGACTCTAAAGTGGGACTGATGCAAGATCCTTTATGATGGGACTGTTGACAAGCATCAAATTATGTGGAACTGATGGACAAAGATCACTAAAGTGAGACTGATGTCAAGATACACTTAAGTGGGACTGATGACCAAAATCTCACTCAAATGTTGGATACTGATGACAAGATCACTAAAGTGGGACTGTGACAAGATCACTATTGTGGGGAACTATGACAAGATCATTAATGGGGCAAATGATGACAAGATCACTAATGTGGGAATAATGAAAAGATCACTAAAGTGGAACTGATGACAAGATCTCTATAGTGGGACTGATGATCAAGATCACTAATGGTGTGACTGATGACAAGCAAGATCAATTAATGGATTGTACTGAATTTCTAAGAACACTAATGTGGAATTGGAATGTGACAAGATTTCACTAATGTGGAAAACTGTTGTCACAGTTCAAATAATATTGGATAATCTGTTGGTCAAGAATTCCACTAATGTGGGAGCTGATGGGTACTTATGATATCACATATTGTGGGACTGATGACTAGATCCCCACTAATGTGGGTCTGATGGACAGGATCAATAATGTGGGACTGGATGACAAAATCACAAATGTGGAAAAACTCGATGACCTAGATCAGACTAATGTGGGACGATGTCAAGAAACGGAACAAGGGGCAGTTTAGGAACAAGAAATGAGCGGATTAATGCTGGCGATTGTGGATAGGCACAAACATTGAGGAAATCCTGTTGATAGCCTTACAAGGCGAGTCCATGTTGTATGAGCCCTCCCCCACTTCTTCCTGGGTAAATGAGAGTAGGAGGTAGGACTACCAGCAACACACGTGGAGAGAGAACTGGACTACAGAATCAAACGGAGGAAATTGAGATTCGAGACTGTAGACATGAAGTTTTAATAGAGAAGACATAGAATGGCAACGTGGACACAGGCAGAGTATAGAATTGGCCTTCGACAGTTTTGTTGGCAGGTACTGTGCTTCACTTGCGTGATTTGATATGTAATGATGCTGGAGGCTGACACCGCCACTCCAGTTGGTGATGATGGGGATGATAGTGGTTGTGACAATGGTGATAAGGTGGCTGTAGTTGTTCTGGTGAAGCTAAATAAGTCCATAAGGTCGATGACTGTTTCGCTTCTCTAAACATTATTTTATGGTCATCAGCGCTTTGCTTGATCAATAACTCAACTGACTTTCATAAATGGGTGCAATGCGTAGGAAAGACTGATTGACAGTTGTGTTCGTTCCATCACGGGTGATGATTGGACCACTCTGTTCATCCAAATTATAGGAAATATGTTAGGATAGTCTCATGAGTACGAATGGTGATCATGATGAGCCCGGATGCGGGCTGGAATGATCTCGGGGACAGTGTGGGCAGGGACATGTTTGCGTTAATGTGAAGGTATTTATTACACTAGGTCTTTTATAGCTTGTCTACCTCTATGTTCTGCTGCTGCTATTCTGGATGATTCGCATGTCACTTAACCTTTACGAAGACATGTGCGCCAGGCGTTCGGTCTTGCGCTGGCAGCTTCCATGTGTCAGGGCTTTTGTCAAAGGTTTTTAATGAAGTCGTAAGCGTGTCTTTGAAGCGCTTCTTTTGGCCACCATGGGGTAGCGTTTACCCTTCTGCATCTCACCATTAAAAAGAGTCATCCTTTGAGCAGTCGGTATGGTCTGGCATTGGCGGACTACATGAGCTGCTCAGCGATGGTCTGTTGACTGCAATCAGAAATAGTAATCGATGCTAGGGAATACGCAGCTCTGTCAAGAACGGTGGTATATCCGGAATCTTGTCTTGCCAATTTGATGTCTTTCACTTCCCTTCCTGAGACATGACTGTATGGAAGTGGTTTAGCTTCTTTACGTGGCGCCTGTATACAGTCCATGTTTCACATGCATAAAGCAGCACTGGAATGCACCGCAGATTCTGTACACCTTCAGCTTTGTCTGTAGGGGACTTAATGCCATTTCGATGCCAAAACGTTGGTGTATAGTCTGCCAAATGTGCTGCTGGCTTTGAAGATCGCTGGGTGTTTACCTCATCATCAAATGACGATGTTCTGGGAAAGTGTGCTACCAAGGTATTGTGAATCTGTTCACTACATTCTAGTTTCTCATCATTTACATTGATGATTGGCTCAGTATAAATTGTTGCGCAGGAGTGGTTGGTACATATGATTTCTGGTTTCCCCGTGTTTATGGTAAGCCAAAGTTGGAACAGGCCTTCGAAGAATCTATCCACGGCTATGCTGCAAGGATCAAGCCTCTGCAGCCAGCACCTGAGGGCACCAATCGTCAGCTATTACAGGAAGATCACTGATGGTGTGTGATTTGATCTTGGTTTTTGCTTGAAGCCTCCTAAAGGTTAAAATTTTTTCGCATCAATACGATATCTGATGTTGATTTCCTCGTGTCCTTGTCTCTGAAAAAAAATCCGTCAGCATAGCAGACAAACATGATACTGAACAGGAGTTGGTGCAAGTTACATACCCTTGTTTAAAACTCTATTTGAGACGGGGAAAGGCTCTGATAGCTCACCGTTTTCCTGAACTTAGCCTGCATTTCATCATGCAGTTCTGCACTATTGAGATACATTTCTATTGGGCATTCCTGTATTTTTGCATGATCTTCATAGACCCTCTTACTGACGTGTCAGGAACGCCTTTGTCAAGTCGATGAAAGCTGTGCACTGGTTCTACAGTGCTGTTCTTTGCATCATTTTTCTTGTAGTCTGTCTTGCAGAGCGAACACCTATATGGGGGTGGTTCCACGTTCTTTCCGTAATCCACACTGACTTTCAGGTAGAAGACCTTTGTCAAGATGAGCCGTAAGGCGATTAAGAAGGATTCTGGAGAATATCTTCCCAGCGTTTGATAAGTTAGGGAGGGATGTCTCGTTATGATTGTTACAGTTCTTGGCGGATTACCTTTACGTTTATAAAGATGTTTAATTGACGCATCTTTGAGATTGTGTGAAATGGTTTCACTCTTGCCACATTTGCTGGAAGATCAATGTGAAGTTTCTCTATCAGATACTGTACAGCCCATCTTTATAGATCCTCAACAGGGAATTGAATCGGAGGCGGGGGGCCTTTCCGCTTAGAAAGGTGACGATACGCTTCTTGAGTTTCCTCCAGGCGAGTCGGTATATCAATCTAGTGCTTCATTTATAGGACTTTGGGGCAAATCGGTTGATGGCTTCGTCGTTTAATAGGTGATTGGCTGGTTCAGAATTTTATTAAAAATAATTCGGACCCTGCGGTTGCGGAGAATTATTTCTTGTATGTAATTAGTGTTTTTCATCTGCATTAAGGAAGGGGAAATGATTCTCATGATTGTTGGACCATAGACCGCTTTGAGTGCATGGTAAAAAGTTTTCAAGTCATGGATTGTCAGCAAAGCCTTGGAGCTCATCTGCTTTGATACTCAGCCATGAATCCCGCATCTGGCGTAGTTTATGTTGGGACGATTCTACCCCCCGCTGTTGTGTGAAAGCTTCTTTCTTAGATGTAGATTTTTGGATACATTTAAATGTACTTTATGGAGATGGTGTTTCTCACGCCAACTTCTTCTTTATGTCATCTCTGAGTTTCTCTCATCAAACCAAGTCATTCTTCTTTGGCGGGGCGGGACCCAGGACCTCTGTAGGCAGTGTGTGTAGATCTTGCTCACTTAGAGGCTGCCCAGTTTGTTTCCGCACTTTGGCCGGACTTAACGAGATAGATTTGAGACGGTCTTCTATGGTTTCAGTTGTAAATGGACTTTTTGATTGTTGTCTTCTTTAGTTTGGTGACATCCAGCCCTTTTTTTGAGTTTTCTTCCCTGGGGGCGCGCTTGATGGTGGATAAGAATTTTAAGTTTAGGACACTATGAGGCGATGATCGGTCTAGCATTCGGTAGCCCCACATGGACTTTGGTCACCCGGAAATCTTGTCTGTCCTTCTTCTAACAATTACATAGTGTCAATTAGGTGCCAAAATGCTATTTTGAGCGGCGAGGGATGCATCCAGGAGGTCTGTCCTGTTGCGGATATGAAGTCGAAAAATGGTGTTAGTGATAAGGAGGTTCATGTTTCTGCGCAAGTCTGGGAGGAGAAGAAGTATAGAAGTAATGTCCATTGGCTGTTACAGCCGACCCCCGCCGTACTCGTACTTTCCGATCGTGCCATTCCAGGAGATGTTATCTGAGCCTACTCTTGCATTAAAGTCACCAAGAATGATGAGCTTATCTGCTTTAGGAACTGATGCAATGACTGCATGTAGTTCTTCGTAAAACTTATCCTTGAAGTCCATGTGGTTTTGTCATAGTTGGTTGCATGGCGCGCTAATGATAGTGGCATGTTTTCATTTTCAATTAAAAACAGCGGGATCTTGGTTAATACTGCAGTGAATTGGTCATTTATTCCTTTGGGGCACCGCTAACTTGCCGACAATTGATGTTTTGATTGCAAATCCGCAACCCTGCTTCTCGTCTTTTCTTCAGTTCCTCTTCCGCTCCAATAAGAATGTATAACCTGCACCCTTTTTCGCAAAAGTTGGTTCATCCGCCTGCAAGTCCAAGTTTCATCAGGTGCTGCCAATGGTCAATGTTGTACCTGGCCAGTTCTCTCCCAATCGGGGCAGTTCGTCTCTCAGGTCTGTTTGCGTTAAAGTCTTTGTCAAGTAAAGCGCGCACATTCCATGCGCCTAGAATGAGTGGGGGAAAATCTGTCCTTTCTTTTTCTTATGTGTCGCCCCGCCGAAAGTAGGGTACCACAACAAAAACCGCGCGGTTAGCTGGTTAGGTAATGGTGGAGCAGGCAAATGATTTTAGGGCCACATTTTTTAGCCCCTTTCTCATGCCATGGAGGAGAGCAGTGCTTTTCTAAAGGAGGGGTTGCTCAGTCACTTCAGGGAGATGCTGAACCGAATCCACTGCTGCTACGATTTCAGTGGGAAGGACGACCCATATGGACCTGAGCCGCTGTTGTGTAAGGTCTGCGACCTGACTGGACTGCCAGGCACCCCCACGCCAGTTTGCTTCGCCCGACTCGCCATCGCATCACAGGACTTGTTGTGGAGTGGAATGGATGAGGTGGATTAAAGAGTGATTTGCGCAGTGATTTGGTTTAAAAGTGAGGAAGAGTTGCGCAATTCGTTGACAGTCCCTCTCAGCCTGGGTCCATTATTAAATCCAGTGGCAAGACAAAAAAGTCAAGACGGCTGGGAGATGAAGTACCTGTACAAGTTGTGTTCTGACCCAGGGGCTTTCTCACCGTGCCCTTCGCCTTGCTCCTTAGCGCCCACGGCGCGCGGTGCTGGAAATGCTCGCGTCATGCCCGTTGAAACAACAGGGTGGTTTCTTCCGGGCAGTCTACCGAATCCAGTGTCTTGCATATGAATGGGTAGGCAGACCTAAACTCATCCGTAGGTTTAATAAAAACCTGTCGGTTACCCTCACCAAGTTTTAGACGGCATGTCAAACAAAGCCGTTTTTCCGGGGTGGGCCTCCGGACTTTGTCGCATGATTGATATAGCCTACGAGGAGGCCCACAGGTGGAGAAGTGGATGCCTGGGTTTGGCCCAAAGGGTGGCCGAGCTGCCCTGAAAAGGGGATGAATGTAAGCTCCTTCACCGATAGGCTTCTAACCAATACCTGGTACTTCCCTAAACTTTCTACCTTGAGGTGTTGAGGTGAGTTTTTTTATATAAATATGTATTGCTTTTAGCACAGGTGCAATTTTTCGCACTTCTGTTGTCCTGAAGCACATCCTCAATCGACAATGGGTCTCACATATTTTTTTGCTCTGGGATCGGGAGCTACGTAAAAAAATATGGAGGTCGATGAAATGGTGGCTGGATATGCGGAGGTTTGCTTGATGATTATATCAGATGTACGCTCACATAGGAGGAGACATTTGTCTCTTTCAGTTTTTTGGTAAAAAAGTTGACAAGAAGTCACGAGATACTGACAAAAGAAGGGTTGGTAATGAGTACGCGCGTGACGATAAGACCTAATAGCAACGCCGAGACCGCGTTGCAAAGTCGGGTTGATGCAAAAATTTATCAGCATACTAAAGATGACATAACAGTCCACAACCTGCTGGCGAACAACAGCAGACTGAATAAGACGCACAAAGTGACTCCACACCGTCAGGAAGGTAATATACTAACTTGGTCAAATAGACATTTCCAAATTTTTTCTCTTAATCCACCAAACGTTTAATGTCGTCCGATGATGACACAAATCATCGTTTCATTTTTTTTTTATAATTAACTTTTTTTATTTGTTTGTTTTTGTTGACCCCATTAAGTGATTATTAAAGTTTGAATGTAAAATATCATATGTAAAGTAAATTATCATTTTTGAGTGAATATTGTATGCATTCACACCCGTATGACTTTTTATTGTTTTAAGTTTCGTAATATAAACAGAGCTATTCAAAATTTTATATTTTAATGGAATCACCTTCAGCTGGGAATCAGAAATAAGAGTCAATAATTTTTTCTCAGCAAAAGGGGCGGTGAAATAATAGTTATAAACGGATTTTAAATGTTCTCATACATGGTATGCTTGCCATTCTGTAAAATTTCCTGTGAGGCTACCGTTGTTGCGATCTGAAGATATATGATATTGGTGGTTGTTGGAACATTTCTTCTATGTTTGCGTGGTTATGAGTATTGTCGTTTGATACTGCTGAAGAAGGGTGTTGTCAGGATATGTCGGTGCTTATTTACAGAGGTTTCCGAACCTATTATTTCACTCAACGCACGGAATGTAAGGGGCCATATGATTAGTTCAATGACGCAATAATAAAGTAACAGGACAATGTTCATTTGTTATACAGTCAGTTATATTATGCTAGTGACGTAATACTTTTTTTTTGGTATAAGGGACTGTATTGTTGTATTAATTTATGGTACAAGTTATATTTAGTTGTTATTCTCCCTTGTCTTTATACAGATGTCCATATAAGGATATATAAGTATTATACAGTGGTCCTTTTATTTGCGATTGTTCTAGGACTGTTTAGTGGACGCTTTGGATCGGTCAATGGGTAAGCTCTACTCAAGTCTGGTGATTATCACGGAACATGCGCCCAGTGATTTGCTGGGGTACGGAAGGACTGTACTTTCATTAAGCAGTCGCCCTTTGCGCTTTTTTTTAGCTGATGAAGTCGATCAGTTTTTGTTCTCTGGCTATGTGATACGGGGATCAGAGTTCTTTTGTGATTCAAATATGTTTAAGATTTCCTTATTGGGGATTATGGAATAGTGTGTTAAAGCTTGAAAAATGGAACATGTGTTTTTGTGTTTAATGCCATGGGGTGCAGAGCAGGGTAAAAGAAAAATTTGAAAGCCATTTGTTGTAGCTAAGAACTTTGCATGTTAGATGGGACTTCTCCTGGTGCAGGGGAAGTGTTTGATAAAGACAGATAAACATTACTTATAAAAAAACCACCATTCTGCGGCCTATTTTGCCTGAGATGTACTTGACAGTTTGGTAGGAGATGATAAAGAAGATTAACATTTATTTACCCATAAGGAAGCATCCATCTTTGCGGCCTATTTTGCCAGAGTTGTACTTCGACCAGTTTGGTTCAGAAGATGACTTAAATGAAGACTTATACTCTCAGCTTTATTTACCTTATGGAGCCGCCATTCTATGCGGCCTAGTTTGCAGAGATATACTGATTAGTTTTGGTCAGGAGGTATATAAGAAGAGTTAACATTTATTTTCATAAGGAAAGCCCGACACCATCTCTGCGGCTATTTTGCCAGAGATATTACCTTACTAGTTGGTCAGATGTGATAGAATGCTTTAACATTATTTATAAGGAAGCCACCGCCATCCGTACGCCTATTTTTGTAGGAGGAAAATATAGAGAGGAAAGTTATTGACATATATTGTTTAGTTACTAACGATACATGAAGGCTATTCAAGAGTCATTGTTGGTATCGATGTATTGAACCTTTTTTTTGTGACATCCATGTATGTGTTTGAACTTGTCCAAATGATAGTGTATTGTTCGTTGTCGACGTGTTCGCATTGATGTGTATCGTAATAAACTATGGAATCTGCACCACTCGTTTCACACGATTTCCCTGACATTCCATTACGCATACTGTGATGTCACTCATGTTTGCAGCACTGTGTGGGGTATATGTATTTTAAAGAAAAGCTTTCGCGGACTTCTACAGTAATAGACACTGTGTGGGTATTATATAGTAAATTAGAGTACTTCTAAATTGGCTGGACCAGCTCTCAAGAGGTGTAAAACACCAAACGGGAACATTGCTTGAAGAGATCTGGCATGCGTATGGGACATTATCATTGTTGGATTGTCCCTGAAACACCATTGGCATCCTACTTCAACAGTGGTTAACACGCTCTCGGAGGTCTCTAAGTGCAACTGTGGTTATTTATCACCTGGAAATGTTTCATGGGCGTTGCCCGGAATTTGTATTGGAGTACAACATTTGTTTCCCAGGTCACACTTGTTTCCTGGGCGGATATTTGTTGAGGGGCACGTTCAAGATTTTTTAACGTTCCCAGGCATGATTTTCTCACGTGCCTTGTTCTAACGTGCACCGCATGTTGATCTAAGACAATTAGATTTATCTGGGGACCTCGCAATCGTTGGTTGCTGTACAATATCTCACGCGATAGGATCATAAATCTTTCGTTGGTCTGTGTAGTTGTACAGTACACTTCATTGCCTGTTTATCTCGTGCCCAGGATGTTTTTTTCGTCAGTTATGATTTTTATGGCCTGTGTTGTTTATTTGTAAGACTGTGCCATTTATGTGTTTCTGAACTTATCTTTTGTGAGCCTTCACCTCTCTGCACACTCTTCCCTTTTCCCTTGTTTTTTATGTTTACTTGTCTCTCTTTGTTTATAGTTGGTCCTATATTTATCGTGCTTTATATTTCATGCGGGGCAGCGTCCTTGGGCGGACGACTGCCGATGGATTTTATAACCACTTTTACCCAAGGGCCCTATCGTACCAGCGTTTGCTTTAGGGCCCTATTTTGCCACTGAGTGGCACTCGGAGAAATCTTTGTTCCCTTTTTTTTTTGTTTTGCTCCAACTGTCTGTGCAACCCGACGATGTTCGTTAGTGTTGGTTTCGTAATTTTTCTCCGTTCCTTCTAGTTTTGTTTATATTCGTTTGTATGTCTGACTCATCTCCTTTCACCTATCGTTTATTTCTTTTACAATTTTTCGTTTTATACACTGTTTGGATCCTTTGTGTTGTTAAACTTTTTCGCAGTTTTTGTTTTTTTTTTTTTTTTTTTTTAACTTTTCACTTTAGTTTCGCTTTTTTGTTTATTTGTTTTCTGGCAAACGTTATCGTTTTGGTCCTTGATCGCTTGTTTTCATTTGTAGTGCACTGTGTTGGTGTTGGCTAAAATTTTTGTCATTACTGTTCACATCTTTCGACTATTATATATATATACTTGGTTATGCCAACTCATTTTAATAGTATAATTGCAATATTAGATGTAGAGGTGATTTATATGGTGATATTATATGTATCTATTGGTTATTTATACAAGTTATTTGACTATAAAGACCTTGTTCTCACCTCTGAGTTGGCGTCTTTGGATGTTTTCAAGAAATTAATGTTGAAACTGAGTTTCTCATGGTAACATTTTCACTCTTTTAAATAACAAGGTTGTGTTTATACCATATTTTTTGACATATTTGTCTACCTTGAATTACTTTCTTTGATCAAAGGGACGATCTCCTGGGAAGACTCCGGTGGAAGTAATAAGAAATTTGCACTGTTGCTGTGAATTATGCCATAAGGACAGACTAGGTCTGACAGAAAAGATAACAGAAAATGGTGAAAATGACTAGAGACTTGAACATAGAAGCTGAAAATATAAGATTGCAGATTGCCAGGCAGTCTAGGATGAGGAGAATAACTCCAACTGGAATATGGAAATAAAAAAAAATCAGAGAATGTGAGGCCCTGATCTCCGAAAATTAGAAAAATTAGTATGATGAAGCTGGAAGACGAGAAAAATTCAGCAGGAGGAAAGAGAAGCTGCAAGAAAGAGAAAAAATCAGACTGGCTAAGAGAAGCTGAAGAGATAAAATAATCGGCACATGGTAGCTGCTCAATAAGAAATTTAGACTTGTATAATAGAGGTAGCTGTTTACGTGTGGGGATATATAATATTCTATTTATACATAATATGCTCATTGGTTGCTCCCACTGTTCTTTATTGTTATATGTGAGGGTTCTAAAACTGTGTTACTTGTTTCATGTAAAGGGCGCGTTAGGTGGGTTCTTTTTTTTGGTACCTGATGTTGTTTGTGTTCGGTATTTGGTGAGGATGAAGGGTAATTATTTGAGAGTTCCGTTTTTTTAATTTTGCTTTAGGACAAACCCCAATCGTGGAACTGCACATGTGCAAAACTTGGCGCACTGCGTGTCTGCGTTGGATTTTGCGTTACGAATGGGTAGGTCATTTTTGTTGTACTTGCGGGGAGGGTTAATGCGGGTCTGCGTATGGAGATTTTTGATGTAATTCTGTGTGGTTGTAGGGTTAATTGGAAACACTTGTGTTAAAGTTATGTTGAGGTTAGTGATTTCTATCAGTTCAACCACCCTACCCGTCACGTTTTATTTTGCATTTCCTATTTTTAGGTTGTTTTGATTTGGCCATGCGGACTCCCATATGATAAGACTAAGTCGCTTTATTGTGTATGCTACATTGGCTTAAGGTTAATTTACAGGTGGATTCCTCTATTGGTTTTTGATCGTCTGGTGGAAAAGGACCGATATAAATATCATATCGATAGTTTTGTTCAGTGCGGCCTCTGTCTAAACATAATACACAACTGGGGACGAAGAAGGTTTCTCGCACTTAAGTCATTCAAGTATCTATTTGCCAAGTGACAAGGAACACATATTTTTTCAGATCTGTATATTCAGAGATTTTCGTATGACCTTTTTTATTCGTTGATAGATATTCGTCAAAAACTGAAACATACACACATATGAAGCAATAATGGACTGATTGGCTTCTCAAGTCATATAGTTTAATGTCGTCAGTTAGTGGTGTTTTTTCTGTCCTTCCACGTTCACATGAACAAAAGCCCCTAAATATTAATAAGATATTGATACTAACTACGGTCATGTCGCAATACGTTACGGCACATCCAAATGTAACGGTTTTAGCATGTCGATAGAAGGTTTACATCGTTGGCGTCATGACAACACACCAATTTACGGCACCTCTGTAACTTTCCGATCAAAAATTGTTACAGAGGCTTCTGCACATTTCTGTTTTAGTGAGTAATATACATTTTGGTAATTTTTCGGACTGAAATCTTCAAGGGGCGTTCGTCATTGGAGTGGAAAATCTGAGAGTATTGGGATTGGGCAGGCAATACACCCAATTGGGGCTTAATTCACATATAATTTTTGGATTATTTTTCGTAAAGGGGTTGCTTCAATAGATTTCACAAATAGACCCATATAATTTTTTTTCCCCGTTAGACTTACAAACAAACCCCACCCCCAACTTTCCCGTCTTATTGAGATTTTGTATCTAGGGGTGATATGACAATTCGCAAACTTTGCTTAACTGGGGATTCCAATAATACCGGTATTCAAATATGTTGGGCATTGAGGGAATAATACAATTATTCGCTATTGTAATGATTTAAACCGTGATTAGACCTCTACATCATGATTAGTAACAGTTAGATATCTTACCAAGGCTAATACTTTGCTACAACAAAGGAGACCTCCAGGGGATGTTAATTAATCATACACCGATCATACGTACATATAATTAGTGTCGCTACATCGCATAGTGCTTGGCTATTGCTTTTGATTGTGCATCAGGGGACATCTCAAAATGCCACGCTATGGCAACTTACCTCTGTCCCTCTAACCTACACATGCCATTTATCTTAACTTTGAGTTGCTCGGTTCATCCTCTATCCTCCTCTTTCCTGGCTTAGTTGCGCATGATCAGGAAGATGGGTTCTATTACTTATACATTATGGGGTTTGTCAATCTATAATCAGTAGTCTCTGTTATATTTGATTCTTGGAATGCACGCCAACTGTTTGGAATTTTCTCCATGTCTTTTTGTTCATCCAGCTCTGACGCACACAATATTGGTGTTTATTAGGGGGTGAAATGTTGTAACCATACGCCTGGGGACAGTTAGAGGGGGACATTTTACGACTGCCAATAGTCTATAAATTTGCCACACCAATTTTTCACACTGGTTATTAATACATACGGACTTGTTTTGCTCTCACACACACACTCTAAGGCATCTTTCCGGCCGACCCCTTTCTGACGGACAGGTTACTTGGTGGTTGTAAAGGTGTGTACACCCGGTAACATATTATTGCTTACTTGGGGGGGGGGGAACGGACTACATAATCTTAACTGCCCGCATCACGATTGCACAAAATTAATCTTTTCAACTAGCGTTTACAATTCTGCTGATGTGTATACACTTCAATGATGCCTGATTTACGTGTAATCCCGCTGCCAGTATTGATGTTACGATTGTTCATCATACTTATATTTTGGTTTGGATTTATTACTAGCAACTGTTCGTCTTACTGTTTTGTTCGTCGCCTTTCCATAATTTTCATTCTTTCTTTTCCATTCTATTGTAGCTAGTTAGAGCATTAGATGTTGTTCTGTACTTTGAAAACTGGTTCTTCATCGCTGCGACTTATTCACTCTTTATCCATGTACCACGTTGTGATTGCGAACTTACTTTACATGAATATGATCTAATATATTTCTCTGCGTTCATGTTACGTTACGGTTGTTGGTATGTACATTATATATGCCTTGATTGTGTTTTTACTTAACTTTTTCTTTATGGGCTACACGATATTAGCCTCTGTAATTCTTCGTCTTTTACGGACTTTTTTTGTCGCACTCTCGAGGCCGTTTCTTTGGGTCTTCGGACTTGGGGCACCTGGTTTTACTGCTATTGATGCTTTTGCATCAACTGTTGTTCTGTGTTTCTTGTTTCCTTTTCATTGGCCTGTGCATCTGGCTCGTGTCTTCAGTTGGGCATTCGTGAGTTATTCGCCTTTGTCAAACCTTTTTTCCTTTGTCTGGACAGCTCAATAAACATCTAGGCTAGTTTGTCAGCCATTTTTTTATTTTTCTTATGACACTCTTTGTCATTACATTTACCATCTTTTCTAGATTTGTCGGTTGATGTCGGGGTATCAACGGTATACTATACTCGCGGCTTTACTCTACTATAAATTACATTCTATTTGCGCTACACAGCTGACAGCTTTTAACTTTTCGGTACGAGCTATTCGTGGGTTGGAGAATGTTAATGGCAGACATACTGTCTCGATGCCCACATGATTCTACTTGGACTCTTATGTCCTAGATTATCTTATAGATGTCGGGATTAGTGACTAATTACCACACGACACTCTTTAAATATTATTCTTTCAGTTTGTACAATCTGCCTTGAAAACCCCCTATTTAATGATCAATGATTGTCAAATTGATTGATTTTAGCCACATTTGATAAGTAGGAATTACTATTAAGTGTTGTATATTGTAAAATCCAACCGTTGTCAAACAGAGTTGTTTCATTTGTATTTTTTCATAGCGAGTCAGTGCTGTTATATGGAGAATCTCTCAGTTTACCGGTTTTTTCGACATGTGATGTCCCTGTTTACCATTTGAATTGGACGCTACTCAGAAGTCTGTGGTGCCCTCGTGTGTACAGAATGTTCTGGGACTTCGGATATCATCGCTTATTTGTATTTGTAACGGATAGTTAACTGTGTTGTACACTAGTATATGATATTATATTAAAGATATGGTACTATAATACGATATAACCTTTAGATGATATATGTTGGTGTCTCTATATTGCTGTACATTACGTTGTTAAAAGTAGAATACGTTTATGACACCTCTATTTTTGTATATTAGCATTGCGAGACATGTCAAGATTGTATTTTTTGGTTGGGATATATGAAGTCACATGAATGTAACTTTTCTAGCATTGTTTTGTTCCCAGCACCTAATTGTGCGATTGTGGCACCTCCTTTATTACATAATGTTTGTACTTGGAGAAAATAGTTTCTCTAACGTGAGATATTTTTTCTTCTCAGTGTCCCTGGTAAAATCTACTCTAGAATCATAGAGCAGACACTCCAACACCTAGCTGAGCCACAATTGGATGAGGTCCAGTGCAGATTCCGAGCAAACCGAAGTACTCAAGACCTAATCTTCACACTCAGACAGCTGAGTGAAAAGGCCCTTGAGTATAAGAGTGAGATCCATCTTTGTTTCATAGATCTGGAAAAGGCGTTTGACAGGGTCCCCTGGAGCAAACTTTGGGACTGTTTGGCAAGGAAGAATATTCCAGCACCTCTGATTTATGCTATACAGAGTTTCTACAAGTCTTGCAGAAATTATGTGAGGACAGCAAACCATAAGTCAGAAGAGTTCAGGACCACCACTGGTGTAAGACAAGGTGATATCCTATCACCTTACCTCTTCATACTCCTTATGGACGATGTCATCAAGGCATGTAAGGAGAGAACCCAAATAGAACAGTCCCAACTAAGATGGTTTAGCCATGTCTGCAGAATGGGAGAAGATCGGCTACCACGACAAGCATGGGAAACAAAGAGCCAGGGATCCAGACCTCCAGGACGACCCAGAGTCCGCTGGGAGGACAACATTAGACAATCTTTGAAGGACCGAGGACTAGAATGGAACCAGGCCAGGAAGAAGACAGCTGATAGAATGGTCTGGCGCTCTCTCTTCCAAACCTCTACACCTCACGGTAGAAGGGGAACGACTAAGTAAGTAAGATATCCTGTCACCTTATCTTTTCAAACTCCTCATGGACGATGTTATTAAGTCATGTAAGGAGAGAACAAGAAAGTATTCAGTGGGGTACTGGAAGATGAAACAGGTATGTATTTCAGAGCTGGAATTTGCTGATGATGTTGCTCTGATTGCTAAATCAGAGGCACATCTCCAATCCAACCTGCAAGTCTGGAAGAAGAGCTGGAGAAGAGAGGGATGGTCATAAGTAGCTCTAAAACAAAATCCATGGTGATATCACGAGAAGAAAGAAGACATCAGATTAAGCTGGGAGAACAGGTCCTGGAGCAGGTCGACCACTTTAAATATCTCGGAGCTATTATAGACCGAAAGGGATGCATCAAAGAAGAGTTAGCCACTCGAAAAGCAGCAGCTGGGAGACTTTTTCAGGCCATAAATCGAGGATTCCTCAGCAAGAGAGAGGTTGGTAAGAAAACGAAGATGGCTGTATACCGCTCCACCTATGTCCCAGTCTTGACATATGGATGTGAGTCATGGGCAATGACTACAACCCACAAAAGCCAGATCCAAACCTCAGAAATGAGGTATCCGAGGAAGGTGGTTGAAGTAACAAGAAGAGACATGGTCCGCAACCAGACGATACTTCAAGGCCTAAAATTCCACCCCCTGCAGACCCAAGTAGAACAGTCCCAACTAAGATGGTTTAGCCATGTCTGCAGAATGGGAGAAGATCGGCTACCACGACAAGCATGGGAAACAAAGAGCCAGGGATCCAGACCCCCAGGACGACCCAGAGTCCGCTGGGAGGACAACATTAGACAATCTTTGAAGGACCGAGGACTAGAATGGAGCCAGGCCAGGAGGAAGACAGCCGATAGGATAGTCTGGCGCTCTCTCTTCCAAACCTCTACACCTCACGGTAGAGGGGGAACGACTAAGAAAGAGATATTCTTTCTTCTCGCCCGGCGCTCTATCGTGCGTCAGTACAGCCTGATATTACGGCGTTGTATATTCATGCCCTTTGAAAGCGCATCATTTGTGCGTTTGAGCCTGTTGTCTAAGTCATCATGCTCATTATTTTTTTGGGGGGTATGTAGGTAAATTTAGTTTGTCATATGCGCTATTATATGTCTATGATGTTTTTTATGCCATGTATTTGATTGCCATGTCATAATTTTCTCTTCTCCTTTCTTATGGCATTGCTTTTATTCATCTTTTCTCTTTCCTTTCGTATCTCATCTTGTCTTGTTCTCTCGTTACTCTTCTACTTTTTCTTATTTATCATGGCTCTATCTGCTCTCCTTTTGGTTACTCTTATACCACTTGTGTTGGCGAAATTATTAAGTTTATATTTAAGTGTAGATATTTGTATTACCGCCCTCATTTGTTTTACTATTCGTGGTATTTTTTCAAAAAAAAATGTTCTTTTTTTTTCCCGGGTGGTGCGGTAGACTGTTACAGTCAGTTATTTTATGCTAGTGACGAATACAATTTTTTTGGATCTAAGGGAATGTACTGGTTGTATTCTTTCTTGTACAAGTTAGATGTAGTTGTTAGCTCCCTTGTCTTTATACAGCTGTCCATATAAGGATATATAAGTATCATACAGTTGTCCATATAAGGATTGTTCTAGTTCTGTTTCGTGGAACGCTCTGGCTCGGTCCATGGGTAAGCTCTTTTCAGGTCTAGTGATTATCGGCACATGCGCAGTGATTTGCGCGGGTCCGGAAGACGGTCTTTCTTAAGCAGTCGCCTGGGCGTTTTTTGAGCTGAGAAGTCGATCAGTTTTTGTTCTCTGGCTGTGTGAACGGGGATCAGAGTTCTATTATGATTCAAATATGTTTAAGATTCCCCTTATTGTGATTCTGGCATAGTGTTGTAAGCCTAGAAAATGGCAAGTGTTTTTGTGTTTGATTCCTGGGGTGCAGAGCAGGTAAAAGAAACATTTTTGAAGCTATTTGTTGTAGCTAAGAACTTTGCATTGTTAGGTGACTTTCTCCTGGTGCGGAGAAGTGTTGATAAAGAAGATTAACATTACTTATATAAGAAAGCACGCATCTATGCGGCCTATTTTGCAAGAGATGTACTTGACCAGTTTGGTCGGAGATGATAAAGAAGATTAACATTTATTTACCTAAGGAAGCCCGCCATCTATGCGGCCTATTTTGCCAGAGATATACCTGACTAGTTTGGTAAGATGTGTTAGGAAGATTAACATTATTATAAGGAAACCCGCGATCTATGCGGCCTATTTTGCCAGAGATGTACTTGACTAGTTTGGTCGGAGATGATAAAGAAGATTAACATTTATTTACATAAGGAAGCCCGCCATCTATGCGGCCTATTTTGCCAGAGATATCCCTGACTAGTTTTAGTCAGAGGTAATAAGAAGATTAACATTATTTACATAAGGAAGCCCGCTGTCTATGCGGCCTATTTTTGCCAGAGATATACCTGACTAGTTTGGTCAGATATGATAGGAAGATTAACATTATTTATAAGGAAGCCCACCATCTATGCGGCCTATTTTGCCAGAGATGAACTTGACCAGTTTGGTCGGAGATGTACTTTATGGAGATGGTGTTTCTCAGCCAACTTCTTCTTTATGTCATCTGAGTTCTCATGAATGGGGGTGGGGATTTACAACATAACAGGACTGGCGCAGCTACGGGTGGGGCCAGGCGTTTGTAAGGGAGTTGGGCACTAGGTTGTCCTGAATCTATGACGAGCGCAACAATTCCGTACTACTTCAGTGTTATCACAGACTATGCTGGATAAAAACTATTTGCGTAACTTGGTAAATACCGGGCTAATTGCGAAGAAGCGAAGGGTAACGGAGGTCAATTATATACCCCTTCCTTTAGGATATGTTAATCCGGTGCATATCTACACTCTTTGGACTTCTCGTCGCATACAATCCCCCCAGTCCCGGAAAGGGCCCATTTGAAAGCGGCTGAATGGGAGTACCGAGGTACGCGGTGAGGTCTACTTGTAGTAGTATCGGAGGTATTTTGGAAGGACTCGTTGCAAACCGGCGGAGAAAACTGGGTTAAGGTGGTCTGGTCCAACTCCAATATTCAAAATTGCGCATTGTATGAGGCTACTAACTTCGATTCTTGCATGGTCCCTGACCATGCACACTCACACATCAAGAGTTCGATAGCTGGTACCGTTGTACTAACGGGCGCGTCCATACACATTCTGAGAGTAATAAAACAAGAACCCAGCCAGCAAAAGAACGGTCAGGGAAGTAGAGCACCGACATAAGCAGGATATGGACATTCTCCAGGTCAGATATAATGTGGATCGCGAATAAGAGATGTGAGGTATGACGTTAGTATAGGCCTTTCGGAATCAACATCTTAGGGTACTAGAGTTAACGGTTTTGAAGAGTGTAGCGGAGGGCCTGGTTTCTAAGGTGGTGTTGGTGCTTACACTTTAAGGATGGGTAAGGAGAGGAGGGCGAGGATTATGGGATCACAGCGGTTTTAGGTAGACGTGGTGTTAGGATTGAGGGCAATGGGCCACTTTACGGCGGGGTGGATTATGAAAGGAAGGACACTGCATTGTATGTCAGTGTGGGGAAAAAAAGGGGGATAAGTGGAATGGTTTACTGCGAGGAGTTAGGGTAGGAAGAGTTTTGTGGGATGGCGTGGAAAGGTGCAGGGCCAAGAGTTAAACAACAAGTTGTAAAGTTAATGGACAGATATAACTTATATTTTAGGGTAGTGGGAAAGGGTTATTGGTGCATTTGAATTTATACAAGAGTTAAGGACGAGGAGGGGGAACATGAGCTGAGATAGGAAAAGAATCGGATCCCACCAATTCATCTAATGTGTTTGGGGAATAAAGCACCATGCTTAATGGTATCCAAGTAACCGGCGAGACATTTGGGACGGAGCGCAGATGCTGGTCTGCGAGAAAAGAAAAGGAATTCTTAAACGAAGCCTATCACATACCAAGGGAGCCGGATAAAGCACGAGCGCTGCACAGGGACACCCCACTCGGACATGCGGCACCCTTTGTGGTTTACAGCCAACGTTCTCTCACACACAAACATTTCCACCGGGGAATGCTTCGCGACACAGCATCCCCGTGGTTAAGCGTCCTATTGCGTGTTTTTTTAAGTCTACTGTCAATATCCCCACAAGTTACTAGGATAAACGCAGAAAATATGGGGACTGAGCTGTAAAGTCCGTATTCCCTATTAGGCACAGAGGGAAACCACCAGCGGACTTGTAGGTTTTCGGTTATACAAGGTTTTTACCTTTGGATAGAGTTCTTAGTTTCGTTTGATATGCTTTCTAATTAACCGCCTAGTTTGCTTTTTTTGAGGTATAGCTCATTTGTTTAAGGTTTATATATCTGACTGTTTTTTTTTTTTTAATTTACTTTGACGTCTTTTTTGTTATAAGATAGTGTCAGGTTTAAGTTGTTGTATAATCTATTTAGTGAGGTTTTCTAGGGCAGTTTCTTTTTTTTTCTTACTATGTTTCTCCCGTCCTATAAATCCGCGCTAATTTATAGGGGTTAAAGTTTAGGTTTTATATTTGACAGAATTAGAACGGAAGGGAAGAGCGAGAGCGAGAGCGAGTGGGGCGTACTGGGGTAGAACCAAAAAAACAAGCACAAAGTAAAATAACCAAAAACTTGGTTGACAAGATGTGTTTAATTCTTTCTCTCAGACGTGGGAGTGAGAGGTGGATCTGGAGGGAGGTACGGGGAAGGGGGGGCCAGGCGAGATGGATTGGCAGGAAAAGTGAGGATATACAGCGGGCCTAGCCCAATATTCTACATCGCCCAATGGAGGTGTAGGAACACCGGGAACCTTGCGTCATTGCGGGTAGGCGCTGTGAGCAGTCTCTAAGGCGACTGAAATAGCAGGCACAGCTTGAAACCAATGCCAGGCGACCAGTGATGCTCGTGTCGTTGTTCCACGTACACTATGAGGCATGGTGCCAGACAGCGTCTGCAAGTACGGCATGTATAATAAACAATACGATCCAGGATGTTAGAGGGAGATAAAGCAAAGAGAAAAGCTGCAAATCATGGTCAGGGGTGAAATCCAGAAAGATGGTGGCGGATAGAGTGGGTTCTATGGTAACACTCTCGGGGTGAAGTTTCGACTGAGCAAAGTTAATAAAATCTTGTAAAATGGGTGTTATGGAAAGCAAATAATGATGTACGGTGATTAGGGATGGGGAGAACCGAGTTTTATGGGTGGTCTGTGCGGAAGCGATCAATATTCGCGAGAATGGAAGGGGTCACACAGCATAGCAGAAAGCGAGCCAGGTAAGGGAACATGGGCTTGACCCTCATGTGGAACATAGGTCATGAAGTCCAAGACGTCCTCACCATGGGTGTTGAGTCATGGATCGAGGTCATGCTCAGAGGACTATCCTATGTAAATGCATACGGGACAGGTAGGGCGAAGAGCTCTGGCGGACACCGGAACAACTGGAGGAATAACAAGGTCAACACTCAATACCAGCGAAGGTGGGCAGGAGGGTTTAGACCGACAAAGTTAGGCAAGTCGTGAAATTCAATCTGCCAGGCCGGGTCTCATTCCGGGACAGTCCTACCGAATCCAGTCACTTCGCCAAACATGCCCCAGGGGTTCGGCCAGCACCTTAATCGAAGGTTTATTACCAGTCGGTTACCACTCACCCTAGTTTAGCGGACTGTCCAAAGACGTTTCCGGGGGTTGGCGCTGTCGCATGCTGAAAGCTACGAGGAGCAACAGAGGTGAGAGCTGGATGCCAGGTTTGGGACCAAAGGTGCTGAGCTGCCCTTGAATGGGGATGGAAAGCTATTAACCAGAAGGTACTACCATACCTGACATCCCAAACACCATTTACTTGGAGGTTATGAGGTGAGTTTTTTTTATATAAATTTGTATGCATTGAAGGTTGCACAATTTTTCGCCTTCTGTTGTCCAAAAGCACTACTCAATCGGAACAATGGGTCCAAATTCTTTTGCTCTGGGATGGCGAGTAACAAAAAATATGGAGGGACGATGAAATGGTGGCTGGAAGCGGAGGTTGCTTGATGCATTATTATTCAGTAGAACGCACACTAGGAGAGAATTTGTCTCACACTTTCAGTTTTTGGTTAAAGTTGCAAGAAGTACAACGGCGGATATGACAAAAGGACGGTAATGAGTAGCGTGACGATAAGAACCTAATTGCAACGCACCGGACGCGTGCAAAGGACCGTGTTGACTGAAAAAAATTTAATCAAAAAAGGCTCTAAAGAGACAAAAAACGTTCCAATCAACCTGCGGGAAACCAACAGCGGTCTGAATAAGGAGCCCAAAGGGGGACTCCACACCGTCAGGAAGGTAATATTTTACTAAACTTGGTCATTAGAACATCTTCAATTTGGTTTCTTTTCCACAAACGTTAATGTTCCGTACGAGTTGTACACAAAATCATCGTTTCATTATTTTTATAAATAATTTTGTTTATTGATTTTGTTGACAGTAAGTGATTATTTATGTTTGCACTCGTAATTATAAATGTAAAAGTTAAATTAATTCCATTTTTGGAGAGAATTGTATGCCTACACCCCGTATGCCTTTTATTGTTGTAGACGTAAATTAAACAGACGCTATTAAATTTAATTTTTGTTACTGAATCACCCTTTTCACTGGGGAATCAGGAAAATAATTAACGATAGTCATTAATTTTTTCTCACATAAAGGGGTGGAGACATAATAGTTATTAAGGAATTAAATGATCTTCTAGTGGTATGTTGACAATCATGTAAAAATTCCTGTGAGGCTCCGGTTGCGAAAAATGGGAAATATATGATATTGGTGGTTGTTGAAATTTTCTTTATGTTTGCGTGGTATGGTCATTGTCGTTTGATAATGCTGAAGGGAAGGGTGTTGTTCAGTTTTATGTCGGGTTACAGAGGTGGCCCCGACCGATTATGTCCTCAACGCGAATGTAGGGGCCATAGGAGACTAGGAATGTCAATGAGACAATACTTAACGTAACAGGCAATGTCATTTGTTACAGTCAGCTCTTATTTTTATGCTAGTGACAATAATATTTTTTATGGTATATGGGAATTTATTTTGGTTGTATTCTTTCTGGTACAAGTTATATTTTAGTTGTGATCTCAACTTGTCTTTTATTACAGCTGTCCATCATATGGATATATAAGTTATTATACTGTTGTCTTATATGGATTGTTGTTCTAGGCCTGTTTCGCTGGGAAAACGCTTTGGATCGGTAATGGGGTAGTAAGCTCTACTTCAAAGTCTGGTTGATTACGGCACATGCGCAGTGGATTTGCAGGGGTCCGGAAATACTGTCTTTCTTAAGCAAGTCGCCTCTTGTCGTTTTTTTTTTTAGCTGAGATGTCGAAACTGTTTTTTTTTTGTTCTCTGGGACATTGTGTGAACGGGGATCTGAGTTCTTTCTGTGATTCAATATGTTTAAGATTCCACATTATTGTGATTCTGGCATTGTTGGTCGCTGTAAGGCCTAGAAAATGGCAAGTGTTTTTGTGTTTAATGCTGGGGTGCAGAGGCACGGTAAAAAGGAAACATTTTTTGAAGATTTTTGTTGTAGATAAGAATTTCTTTGCATTGTTTTTGACGATGACTTTTACATGGTGCGGGGAAAAGTGTTGTTATTAAAGAAGATTTTTATATACTTATAATATAAAACCAACTATCTATGCGGCTCCTTTTTTGCAAGAGATGTACTTTGACCTGTTTGGTCGGAAGGATGATAAGAAGATGTAACATTGTATTTACCTGAAGGAAAGCCCGCCATCTATGACGGGACCTATTTTGCAAGAGATGTACTTGACCAGTTTGGTTCGATGATGATAAAGAAGATTAACATTTATTTTACATAATGACAAGCACGACCACTATGCGGGACATAGTTTCAAAGAGATATACCTGATTAGTTTTGGTCAGAAGGTACTAAGATAAGTAGTAGATAACATTTATTTACTTAAGGAAGCCCGCAAATCTATGCGCATATTTTTGCCCAGGGATTTTACTTCTAGTTAGGTCAGATGTGATTGAAAGTTTAACATTTTTACTAAGGGAAGCCGCCTTCCATTGCGGCATAATTTATTTTTTGTCGGAGAAATTATAGAGAGGAAGTTATTGACATATTGTTAGTACTACGATACATGCACGGCTACTCAAGAGTCAACTTGATGTGGTTTCGATGATATTGAAACACTTTTTTTTTTGAACATCCATTGCTGTGTTTGATACCCCTTGTCCAAATGATAGTCGTATTTGTTTGATGTCGGCGTGATTCGCATGTGTTATCGCTAATAAATACTATCGGAACTGCACCACTCGTTTTCAACGTTTCATGACTTCACCATACGCTACTGTGATGTCCTATGTTTGCAGCCTGTGTGGCGTTTTGGTTTTAAGAAAAGCTTTCGACTCTATACTGTTAATTGCCCTGTGTGGGCGTATGTAATATGATGTAAAAATAGAGTACTTCTACATTCGAGCTGGACCAGCTTAAGTGTGTGTAAACACCCAAAAGAAATTTGCATTGATAGAGATTGCTGCGTCTATGGAAATTATCATTGGTTGATTGTCTGATGAACACGATTGGCAATCTCCCTACTGCAACAGTGGTTAACAGCTCTCGGAGGTTCTACTGTGCTACTGTGGTTTATTATCAACCTGAAATGTTCAAGGCAGTTTGCAGGAATTGTATTGTATTACATCTATGGAATTCCAGGTTCCTTGTTACTGGGCGGAAATTGATATGAGCAGTCAAGTATTCTTTCAAGTTCCCAGTCAGATTTTCTACGTGCAGTTATAGTGCCAGAAGCTACAGCATTAGTATATACTGGACCTGCGCATTTGGGTTGCTTGTAAATCTCAGCGATGGATATTTCTATCGTTGGAATGTGTGTTGGTGTTACCATCTTTGCTGTTATATCTCGAGCCCAGGATTTTTGTTCAGTTACTGATAACGTGGCTGTTTGTTATTGTAGACTGTGCCTTTATGTTTTGACTTAATTGTGCCTTCCTCTCTGCACACACTCTTATATTAATGTTTTTTATGTTTTACAATGTATCTTTGTTTTTATTTGTTATATATGTGCTTATATTTCAGCGGGGAGGTTGGGGCGGAGGACTGCCACGTATGGATATATCACACTGTAAACTAGGGGCCTTCGACAGCGTTCTTTTGGGCACTATTTGCCTGACGTTCATTTTCGGGAATTTTTAGTAATTTTTGTTTAAAGCTTGTGACAGAGATGGTGTCTTAGATGTTGTTTTCGTACAAATTTTTGTCTCCGTTTCATTTAGTTTTGTTTATATTGGTTTTAGATTATGTGATGTCTGCTCACCTATTCCTATCGTTTATTTCTTCTACACTTTTTCGTTATATATACACTGTTTGGTTCCTTGTGTTGTTAACTTTTTCGCAGTTTTGTAACTTTTTACTTTAGGTTTCGCTTTTTTGTTTATTATGATTTCTGCAAACGTTATCGTTTGTCATTTGAAGTGATATCTGTTCTTTGTCCTTTCCAGTTTAATGTTATTCAATTGTTGGTATACATAATACTACTAAAATAATATATATTCTTGGTCATGCACTATTAATAGTAATAATGCACTTAATAGATTATAAAAGAGGTGATTAATATGGTGATATTATAATCCAAGGTAATTATAGACAAGTTTTTGACAAAGACTTTTGTCTCCAACGTAAGTTGGGGATTAACTGAGTTCTCTCAGGTGGGAAGCGGGAGTGTTTGGTAACTAATTTCTCCAGGTGTTGATACCATATTAGTTAGAACATAATGTCGTTACCCTTGATACTCGGCTTGGTCATCAAGGAGATTCTTGGGAAACTACCGAGGAATAAATAGGAGATTTGCAGTTGCGGAATATGCCAAATGAGGCAGAAGGCTGAAGGAAAAAAAGGGGGAACTTGGTTGAAAAAATGGAAAAATGAAGATGAAAAATAGAAATAAAATATAAGATTGGCAGATGCAGGCAGATGAGGGAAAACTCCAAAATGGAAATCGGCTTAAGAATAAAAAAAAAAATAATTGCAGCAATAAGAGGGCTGAAAATAGAAAATTAGAAATAGAGAAGCTGAAGTTGGAGAAAAATTCAGCAACAAAAGAGAAGCTAAAAGAGAGATTAAAAATCAGGGGAGCAGGATAGAGTCAGCTGAAGAGAAAAAAATAGCAAATGGAAGCAGAAAAAAGGAAATTAGAAAGAGAAGCTGAAGAGAAAAAAATGCAAATGAATTTGCTGATTCAAAAAGGATGGGGAATTAGAAAGAGAGGCTGAGGATTGAAAAAAAAAGACATGATGAGATGGAAGGGAAGTAGCTCTACGTTACAAGCTAAAGAAAAATGAAAAACGTCCATGAGCCAAAAATTGGCAGCTAATGGAGTTACGAGAAAATAATTGTTGTGGATTAATCGGGTACATGCTCATAAATGAGACATATATTACTTCTATTTAATTCAATTTATCTAAACCTTATGATATTATAGTTATCCCCTCTACTTTCACTTCACAAAACACCCGTGACGAATTATTGCATTATATTTTGGTAGATTTGTAACTTAATGGCGATGCGACTCCCTAAGATAGGGACAAGTCGGCAATATTAGTGATCAACTTGGTAGGCTTACTTACAGGTCGATGCTCAAAAAGGTTAGATGTCGAGTCGCGGATAGTAAGAACCGATATAATATAAACTATGATGTTGTTCATGAGCGGCTTATGTTAACAAAATTACCAACTTGGACGTAGAAGGTTATCGCCCTACGTATAAAGTCTCTATTGACCAACGAACGAATGGAAAACATTATTTTTCTGACTGTATATCAGAGATTTCGTCTGAACTTTTTTACGTTGGATAGAATTGGTCAAAATACTGAACAACAACACATAATGAAGACCTAAGGGAACTTATTGCTTCACAGGACAAAGTTATGTCGATTCAGTTTAGTGCGTGTTTTTTCTGTACTTTCTACATGAAACAAAAGCCCACAAAATTATAAAAAGAATATTGAACAACAATACTGTCGCAATCATACGTTTACGCCACGGCACATACCAAATGTAACGAGGTAGCAAGTAGAAGAAGGTTTACCTCGTTGCTTCAGGCAAACACCATTCGGCCCTAATTTTCCGCAAAATAATTTGGTCAGAGGGCTTCAGCACAATTCTGATAAGACGGGATAATGGTAATTTTGGACAGAACCATAGGGGGTTCGTCTTCGGAGGAACTGGAGACAATTTAAATGGCCCTCAACAATTTATAATTCCATCATAAATTTTGGAAAAATTTTTGTAGGGGTTGGATCAATAGATTCACAATTCGACCCTATAAATTAGATTTTTTCCCGTAGACAAACAAAATCCTTTCAAATAGAGATTTTGATCAGGGGGGTACGGGAAATGGACAAATCAGCAAATATGCTAACTGGGATTCTATACCGGAAACAATAATTTCAATAGAGGAAAATATCTTTAATCGCAATAGAAATAAATTAACACGTGATAGACAACAACAGGATTAATTAATAGATCTTTATCTACCAGGCTTAAATCTTTGCTCAACATGGAGCCTCAGGATTGTTTAATAAATCACGTTCGTAACGATCAATTATAGTGTCGCCTAATGCTAGTGCTTGCTTTGCTTTTGATGTTTGAATAGGACCATACTCTATGCCCGCCAATGCCACTAATCTCGTTCCACCAACCTACAAGCAAATAAACTACTTTGAGTTTGCGGTCCATCACTCTACCTCCTCTTCCTGCCTTAGCTGAGCATGGGACAAGAAGAAGGTGTCTTACTCTACAATAAGGGGTTTTGTCAATATAATCCAATCCAGTATCTGTTCTCTTTGAATTCTGGATGCGCTAACCTGTTAGAATTAAACAAGTATTTAGTTCAATCCATCTTGCGCAATTGGTAAATAGGGTGAAATGTGTAGTACATTCGCTTGGGACAGTAGAGGACATTTCCGACTGACATAGTATACATTGCCAAACCACATACATCCATATACATTTTTCAATGGTATATACACGCATGTTTGCTCCAAATAGCATCTATCGCCGACCTGTTTCTGTCGGACCAGGTTACATGGTGTTAAGGTGTGTACCACCGGTACAAATTGCTACTTCGGGAACGGCAACATAATCTTATACTGCCGCCACTATGCTCAAAATCTCTTTCAGAACCAGGTACATTTATGACTGATGTGAATACACTCAGCTGATTTAGTGAAAAACGTGCAGTATTGATCCATACGAATTGTTTCAAATCATACTAATCTTTGGTGCTTCTTTTAGCCCCGTTCGTCATACTTTAGTACGTCGCATTCCTAACTTTCATTCTTCTTTACCTCTACTATTGTAGAACGAAGATCATTCGATTTTGTATGACATTGACACTTACTTCATCACTGCGACTGGACCTATAGCCAGTCACGTTGATTGCGACTTCTATAGTGCTATGACTAATAATTTCTCTGCTACATTGTACGAACGTAGTTGTTAGTACATATCTATGCCTTATGAGTTTCTTAACTTTTTTCTTAGGCGGGATTCGATTAGCTCAGTATCTTCGTCTTTTTTCTTACGACTTTTTGTCGCACTCGCTGCTTTTCTTTTGGACTTTCGACTTGGGTCCAGGTTTACTGCTTGCTGCTTTTGCATCTTTTGTTCTGTGTTTCTTGGTTTCTCTTTCTTGCCCAGTGCAATCTGGCTGTGACTTCAGGTTGGGCATGTGAGATATACGCCACTTTGTCAAAACCTTATTTACCTTCGTGTCTGACGCAAAAAACCTTAGGTTGTCAGCCATTATGACACTCTTTGCAGATCATTACCATCTTTCTAGACTTTTGTCGGTTGATGTGGGTATCAACGGTATACTCGCGGCATTTTCTCTACATAAATTAATTACTATTGCGCTACAGCCTTTTCACTATTTCGGTACGAGCTATTCGTGGGTTGGAGAATGTAATGGCAGACATTTTCCTGTCTCGATGCCCCAAATGATTCTACCACTTGAGGCTACTTTCTTATGTCCATAGATTCTCTTATCGATGTCGGGAATCGTGATATACCCACGACACCCCTACATATTAACCTTCAGCTTGTACATCTGCTTGACCCTACTTAATACATGATTGTAAATTGGATTGATTTACTTTCTCATGTTTAACGTCTCTAGTGTAAAGGAGGAAGGTTTGATTATCACCGTATAAAGGCTGGGGTCTGTAGTTTACACAGGCCACATTTGATAAGTAGGGAATTACTATATACAGTGTTGTTATATTGTTAAATCCAACCGGTTGTCAAACAGAGTTTTTCACACTCATTTGTATTTTTTCATAGCGAAACGGTAAGTGCTGTGTTATATGGAGAATCTCCCAGTTTGACCGGTTTTTTCGACATGTGATGTCCCTGTTTTACCATTTGAATTGGGACGCTACATCAGAAGTCTGTGGTGCCCTACGTGTGTACAGAAATGTTCTGGGACTTCGTATATCATCGCTTATTTGTATTTGTAACGGATAGTTAACTGTGTTGTACACTAGTATATGATATTATATTAAAGATATGGTACTATAATACGATATAACCTTTAGATGATATATGTTGGTGTCTCTATATTGCTGTACATTACGTTGTTAAAAGTAGAATACGTTTATGACACCTCTATTTTTGTATATTAGCATTGCGAGACATGTCAAGATTGTATTTTTTGGTTGGGATATATGAAGTCACATGAATGTAACTTTTCTAGCATTGTTTTGTTCCCAGCACCTAATTGTGCGATTGTGGCACCTCCTTTATTACATAATGTTTGTACTTGGAGAAAATAGTTTCTCTAACGTGAGGATATTTTTTCTTCTCAGTGTCCCCTGGTAAAATCTACTCTAGAATCATAGAGCAGACACTCCAACACCTAGCTGAGCCACAATTGGATGAGGTCCAGTGCAGATTCCGAGCAAACCGAAGTACTCAAGACCTAATCTTCACACTCAGACAGCTGAGTGAAAAGGCCCTTGAGTATAAGAGTGAGATCCATCTTTGTTTCATAGATCTGGAAAAGGCGTTTGACAGGGTCCCCTGGAGCAAACTTTGGGACTGTTTGGCAAGGAAGAATATTCCAGCACCTCTGATTTATGCTATACAGAGTTTCTACAAGTCTTGCAGAAATTATGTGAGGACAGCAAACCATAAGTCAGAAGAGTTCAGGACCACCACTGGTGTAAGACAAGGTGATATCCTATCACCTTACCTCTTCATACTCCTTATGGACGATGTCATCAAGGCATGTAAGGAGAGAACCCAAATAGAACAGTCCCAACTAAGATGGTTTAGCCATGTCTGCAGAATGGGAGAAGATCGGCTACCACGACAAGCATGGGAAACAAAGAGCCAGGGATCCAGACCTCCAGGACGACCCAGAGTCCGCTGGGAGGACAACATTAGACAATCTTTGAAGGACCGAGAACTAGAATGGAACCAGGCCAGGAAGAAGACAGCTGATAGAATGGTCTGGCGCTCTCTCTTCCAAACCTCTACACCTCACGGTAGAAGGGGAACGACTAAGTAAGTAAGATATCCTGTCACCTTATCTTTTCAAACTCCTCATGGACGATGTTATTAAGTCATGTAAGGAGAGAACAAGAAAGTATTCAGTGCGGTTCTGGAAGATGAAACAGGTATGTATTTCAGAGCTGGAATTTGCTGATGATGTTGCTCTGATTGCTAAATCAGAGGCACATCTCCAATCCAACCTGCAAGTCTGGAAGAAGAGCTGGAGAAGAGAGGGATGGTCATAAGTAGCTCTAAAACAAAATCCATGGTGATATCACGAGAAGAAAGAAGACATCAGATTAAGCTGGGAGAACAGGTCCTGGAGCAGGTCGACCACTTTAAATATCTCGGAGCTATTATAGACCGAAAGGGATGCATCAAAGAAGAGTTAGCCACTCGAAAAGCAGCAGCTGGGAGACTTTTTCAGGCCATAAATCGAGGATTCCTCAGCAAGAGAGAGGTTGGTAAGAAAACGAAGATGGCTGTATACCGCTCCACCTATGTCCCAGTCTTGACATATGGATGTGAGTCATGGGCAATGACTACAACCCACAAAAGCCAGATCCAAACCTCAGAAATGAGGTATCCGAGGAAGGTGGTTGAAGTAACAAGAAGAGACATGGTCCGCAACCAGACGATACGTCAAGGCCTAAAATTCCACCCCCTGCAGACCCAAGTAGAACAGTCCCAACTAAGATGGTTTAGCCATGTCTGCAGAATGGGAGAAGATCGGCTACCACGACAAGCATGGGAAACAAAGAGCCAGGGATCCAGACCCCCAGGACGACCCAGAGTCCGCTGGGAGGACAACATTAGACAATCTTTGAAGGACCGAGGACTAGAATGGAGCCAGGCCAGGAGGAAGACAGCCGATAAGATAGTCTGGCGCTCTCTCTTCCAAACCTCTACACCTCACGGTAGAAGGGGAACGACTAAGAAAGATATTTTTTCTTCTCACCCGGCGCTCTATTGTGCGTCAGTACAGCCTGATATTACGGCGTTGTATATTCATGCCCTTTGAAAGTGCATCATTTGTGCGTTTGAGCCTGTTGTCTAAGTCATCATGCTCATTATTTTTTTGGGGGTATGTAGGGAAATTTAGTTTGTCATATGCGCTATTATATGTCTATGATGTTTTTTATGACATGTATTTGATTGCCATGTCATAATTTTCTCTTCTCCTTTCTTATGGCATTGCTTTTATTCATCTTTTCTCTTTCCTTTCGTATCTCATCTTTTCTTGTTCTCTCGTTACTCTTCTACTTTTTCTTATTTATCATGGCTCTATCTGCTCTCCTTTTGGTTACTCTTATACCACTTGTGTTGGCGAAATTATTTAGTTTATATTTAAGTGTAGATATTTGTATTACCGCCCTCATTTGTTTTACTATTCGTGGTATTTTTTCAAAAAAAAAATGTTATCTTTTTTTTCCCGGGTGGTGCGGTAGACTGTTACAGTCATTTATTTTATGCTAGTGACGAATACAATTTTTTTTGGTCTAAGGGAATGTACTGGTTGTATTCTTTCTTGTACAAGTAAGATTTAGTTGTTAGCTCCCTTGTCTTTATACAGCTGTCCATATAAGGATATATAAGTATCATACAGTTGTCCATATAAGGATTGTTCTAGTTCTGTTTCGTGGAACGCTCTGGCTCGGTCCATGGGTAAGCTCTTTTCAGGTCTAGTGATTATCGGCACATGCGCAGTGATTTGCGCGGGTCCGGAAGACGGTCTTTCTTAAGCAGTCGCCTGGGCGTTTTTTGAGCTGAGAAGTCGATCAGTTTTTGTTCTCTGGCTGTGTGAACGGGGATCAGAGTTCTATTATGATTCAAATATGTTTAAGATTCCCCTTATTGTGATTCTGGCATAGTGTTGTAAGCCTAGAAAATGGCAAGTGTTTTTGTGTTTGATTCCTGGGGTGCAGAGCAGGTAAAAGAAACATTTTTGAAGCTATTTGTTGTAGCTAAGAACTTTGCATTGTTAGGTGACTTTCTCCTGGTGCGGAGAAGTGTTGATAAAGAAGATTAACATTACTTATATAAGGAAACCCGCGATCTATGCGGCCTATTTTGCCAGAGATGTACTTGACCAGTTTGGTCGGAGATGATAAAGAAGATTAACATTTATTTACATAAGGAAGCCCGCCATCTATGCGGCCTATTTTGCCAGAGATATCCCTGACTAGTTTTAGTCAGAGGTAATAAGAAGATTAACATTATTTACATAAGGAAGCCCGCTGTCTATGCGGCCTATTTTTGCCAGAGATATACCTGACTAGTTTGGTCAGATATGATAGGAAGATTAACATTATTTATAAGGAAGCCCGCCATCTATGCGGCCTATTTTGCCAGAGATGTACTTGACCAGTTTGGTCGGAGATGATAAAGAAGATTAACATTTATTTACATAAGGAAGCCCACCATCTATGCGGCCTATTTTGCCAGAGATGAACTTGACCAGTTTGGTCGGAGATGATAAAGAAGATTAACATTTATTTACATAAGGAAGCCCGCCATCTATGCGGCCTATTTTGCCAGAGATATCCCTGACTAGTTTTGGTCAGAGGAAATAAGAAGATTAACATTATTCACATAAGGAAGCCCGCAGTCTATGAGGCCTACTTTTGCCAGAGATATACCTGACTAGTTTGGTCAGATGTGATAGGAAGATTAACATTATTTATAAGGAAGCCCGCCATCTATGCGGCCTATTTTGCCAGAGATATACCTGACTAGTTTTGGTCAGAGGTTATAAGAAGATTAACATTATTTACATAAGGAAGCCCGCCATCTATGCGGCCTATTTTTGTCAGGAGAAAATATAGAGAGGAAGTTATTGACATATTGTTAGTACTACGATTCATGCCGGCTACAACAAGAGTCATTGATGGTATCGATGTATTGAACCCTTTTTTTGTGATATCCATTATGTGATTGAACCTTGTCCAAACGACAGTGTATTTGTTCGATGTCGACGTGTTCGTATGATGTTATCGTAATAAACTGTGGAACTTCACCACTCGTTTCAATGCTTCCTGACTTCACCATACGCTACTGTGATGTCCTCATGTTTTCAGCCTGTGTGGCGTATATGTATTTAAGAAAGCTTTCGACTTCTACAGTAATAGCCCTGTGTGGGCGTATTATATATGTAAAATAGAGTACTTCTACATCAGTGTCCTATGATTGACCAACATGTAGAATGTAGATCAAGTATGCTGTACCCATGTAGAAGAAATCGACAATATATTTTATTGTACGTAGACAGCAAGAACGACATCACAGGCGTACGAATGGTTCAAAATGTAGCTACATCTGGTAAGCATCGTACATCAAATATCGTTAAGGCAAAAACTTTAGGATGACCTTCGACTGATAATGCCGGTCATTATAATAACATGGTCAAACGTCCTGACCAGATCGGATAAACTTCACCGAATTGCAGCTTATTTTAGTATATATATATATATATATATATATATATATATATATATATATATATATATATATATATATATATTCTCTCCTAATGTTCAGAGGGACACACACTAGCCATTGATCGTGACAGATACAATGGAACTCCTGCCTTGACAAATAGTGCTCTGGGTCTTTGAGGCAAGAGACCTTGAAACGTACCGTTAATTGGCAATAATTATAAACGTAAACGAATTCGTGGAACAACCCCTCAGGAACAACACTCTTGAGTACTTCAATATATATTCGTAAGCATGGGTCTCCTCTTACTTTAGAGACAGAACACCAGAAAATAGGAGTCCATATATGACGACCAGAATATTACAATGCCTCAAATGTATGATTTGTATAGCAACAAATCGACGCAACAAAAGTGCGCCATCTGCATTCAAAGATGATGCAGAAAAGTACGCATAACTATTTAAAATATACATTTATTTGAGATGTGCTCACGTGGGCATCTATCAAAATTAGACGGGCATGTGAGAGTTTCACACACTTAACTCCCACGTGTGTAATAAAATACTCCGTGTCACACCCCGCCCAAATTTCCCCAATATGAAAATCTAGTAACGTAAATTTTCAACCTAAAACCACTTCTACTAGATTTGAATTTGTCAAGAGCCAGGCAAAACCGACTGCTTAAAAATTGGACACTATTTGACTATTTCCACTAACGCTGTTAAAATCTATAAATAAATTCTATATTTGACCTTGGTCTGAAGGCAAAGTAAAATCAAACTGTTAAAAATTTAACTAACGTAACCAAAACAATCTATTAATAACTACAGCCTTAGCAACAGTCTCTAGGCCATCGTCAAAATCATACCGCCAGCAACTAAAAATAAACAAAATTTGAATTTGCTAACGCCAAGCGTAATAGTCCCAACCCCAAAACACACACGCGCACGAAATACCCTTCCCAATATTTATGACGAACGCTGAGAAAGTTGGCCACGAACCAAATTGTCACCGTTTTGTAGGGGAGAGAGGGGGAAAAACAGGGATGATGAAAATGGAAATCGGGTTTTATCAGTATGTTTTGAAAACTTAGATAATGTATTTTATTGAACAATAAAAAGGGATGTATTGCAGGTAGAGTAATATTAAGAAATAATACCATAAACATTTCCCTTATAATACAGTATCTTGTCTTAGAAAAGTTATTTTGTTAATAGTGAGTTCAGTGAGGAGGGCAAATAAATACAAGAAAATTACAAAAATGAAAACGGGGACAAATCATTAAAATAAACTTAAATAGAAAGATAGAGGACAGTTGTCCGTTCAATAATAACTTTGCATTTTGAAAATATGCCCATTAATAACAAAGATATTGTAGAAAATAAAATTGAGACAGACTGACAAACACACTGGTGAAATATGCTAGAAGTAGTTAGCCTTCGAAAAGTTGAATTTTCAGGAAGCGTATCTGATTGGTTACTTGTAGATTAGGAGAGGGCGATAAAATTAGCAACTCGGCTGGAGACGCCGCCATTCGAATAAAAATTTTAACACAGCCAGATTGAGATCAACTGCAAAGTGTAGAAACCCATTCATTTGCAGTCTGGACGACACAGCAGAGCTGAATGGTGCCATTATCTGCTACTCAATCTTGTGATTGTGTGATTGATTCTTTACTTTCGGTAAGGAAAAGCTTATTGATATTTTATTTGTATGTACAGGCCACACAGATAATGTGAGCCAGAATTTTGTGTGTTCGACATTTGACAAATGGAAGAGATTACGACACCCCTAGCAGGGGAATGCCTAAGCAGACTAAGAGGGAAAAGAATATTAAAGGGTATTTTATATATTGTCACAATAATATTACGACTGTAAGTCCATAAGCCACTAGCAGTCTTCTGCAGGGCCTCAGTGCTTACATAAACACCTGAAAACATACTTAGGATGTTTGAACCAAAGATTTAATAGGTTACAAGAAGGAATGTGTATACCCCACATGATTCTATGGAAGCAGATCATTGTTTAAAGTGACAGTGGCGTAGAAGTTATATGGGGAGAAGAATGTAAACACTGGCAGAAGCTGTCAAACAAAATTAGGGGTTGATGCAATAAGTTGGCATGACTAGCTGACTTCTTTTTCTTTGAATGTATCATGTGTAACTTGTGGAATAATATTGTGGATATGTTATAAAGAAGGGAACATAACCTTCTGATTTCAGGGTTTATATTGCAAAATCACCAAGTGACAGAACACCTGGAGATTCAGAACCAGTGTGCAAGGTGAAAGCTTATGAGAAAATTGCAAGCTCCATGCCACAACTGCATCCAGGAAGCATTGAAAGAACGGTTGTTCCTTAAAGAATCTCAGGTCATCTCTACAAACAGGCTCATGAGTTAAGTCCATTAATATTGGCACTTGAGAACTCATCCACAGTATAGATCCACTCAATATAACAAAGTATAAAAGGGGCATGATGAATAAACCAACCCCTCCAACACTTGACAGAAGTTTTATCCAGTGTTAACTTAAACCTAGTGGGGGTACAAACACCATTGATAAATTTAAAATTACTTTTATGGACAGAATATCCAACTTATTTATTTAAACCTGTTAAAAAACACATTTTATTTTGAGTTAAAAGTTCCTGTTCCAGAAAACTGAGGTTCAGGACAATTAAAATTGTAATATAATTTGTTAACCTTACACTAAGTCTTACTTAAGTCTATTTTCTTTGAGTTCTAGTTGTGTTTGTTTTATATATACACAACACTATACTTACATTACCCTAGACACGTAGCCATATAACTTATAAAATAATTTTCAGGAAAATATATTACCGAGTGAGATTTAAGGGAGGTAGCGGATAGGTACCCTGAGAACACAACATCAACAATTAGACTCAGGGACTTACACAGCTTGACCTCATTCGGTCTACACGTAATTGAGTAACACCTATAACCTCCCATAACACCACAACGTGTAAAAAGGACTTAACAGCTCCCTTAAATGGAAGCATCTTTCTTTTATTCATATCTCTACTAAGAATAATCTTGAGCGAAGGTTGATACCTTTTAAAATTTTCATCCTTTTACTCGGAGTTTGGCCATTAGTGAAGCACTTCTATAGAGCAGGGCAGGTAATCCAACCACACAGACACTCAAAAGGGCACATACACTTTAGTTTTTTTGGGGTGTTGCACAGCTGCAACAAAACAACAATTTGCTTTATTGGTGCGTTCGATACCCAGGGCTAGATTTAAACTAAGAACACTAATTGCGTGCTTAAGGCTCCAGGTCACCAGTGGCCCCAATAATTAAGAAAAAAAACCAACAGAAAGTAAAGATTTAATTAATTATTGATGATAAAATTGAGAATGAAGGAAACCTGAGTCCTGTGAACAATCAAAAAATAAGTCAATAAATAAAAAACAAGTAATTAGCAGGACTCGTTAGACATAAAGGATGACACCAGACAACTGAAAAGAAAAATTAAGTGATAGGCTTACGGAGAATCGAACCTAAAACCAACCAAACGGCACCGTCACCTTGCTGTGAAAAGTAAGTCGTGAAAGGACGCTCAGTCAAGTTTGGGGTGCAAAGAAGAAATGGTTGAGTAAGTATGGCAGGAGAGAAATGAAGAGCAGAAAAAGAGAATGGACCATTTTGTCACAACCAATTTGGTAGACTAGAGCTAGACGATGCCGCAAATCGAACCTGGCACCGTTGCCGTGAGAGACCAATAAGGTAAGAATAATAAAATGAAGAGTTGTTTAGTGAGACAGAGAAGGTAACCCTTGGTTACAGACTTTATTCTTATCTTGACTTTTGTCTTCTTTCTGAAAGTATAATATATATATATATATATGTTTTCTTTTAGTTTTATTTATTTCTATTTTTAATTGAACACAATTGTATTGATCGGTGCCTTAGACCAAAAACCTCAAATCTGTAGACGGTAATACCACATGTTGACGTCATCGACCACACAATCAATCAATCAATACCCTTTAGCTCCCCAGTGAACTTAGGCCTTCAACAAACACATGCCAAGTCTTCCTGTCACGTGATATCCTAAAAGTTCTTTCCATGTTGTCATCATCATTTTCACTTCTGTATCTAGTTCACTTCTCCGTGTGTTTTGTTGGTCTACCTCTGTTTCGCTTTCCCTGGTGTTCCAGAAAAAGGACTGCCATGTAATGTTATAAATAGGTTTCCTCAATGTGTGTCCAATCCATCGCCAGCGTCTTCTTCTCATCTCTTGTTCCACTGGAACTTGCCTTAGTTTTTGTCATCAGTTCCACATTTGTAATTTTATCATTCCATTTTAATCATTCTATTCCACGCAAGCACCCGTTTATAAAATTAAAAGTCTGTAGCTTTTTGGTTGTTGTCTTTGTTGCTCTCCATGTTTCAGAACCATACAATAGGACTGACTTGACATTTGAGTTGAAAATTCTTATTTTCGTGTTGGACTTGATTTCTCTTGTTCTCTAAATGCTTCTCAATGCAATGAAAGCTCCTCTCTTTTTGCATTCTTAATTGGATACCATTATATGTCTCTCCAACTAAGCTGAAATTGCTACCAAGATATGTGAACGATTCTTCGTCATTTAGTGACGTTTCTTCACCTTCAAGCTCGTTATCATTTCTAGCATTTATTTTCATTATCTTTGTCTTTTCCCGGTGCATTTTCAGACCTATTTGTTGTGACCTCTCATCGAGTATTTTCATTTTGTCTTGGATCTGATTATGGTTATGGGACAGAAGGGTCAAGTCATTTGCAAAATCTAGATCATCAAGCTTCTTAGTCAGATTTCACATGATTCCATTTCTGTAGTCCAGAACTGACCTGTCTATCAAAATCTGATACATTAGTGACGATTATGTCAGAGAATTGGCAATGAACTATCATATTTTTTCTGAAGGGTTCAACCCTTCTTTGTACATCTATTTTCACCACAGATACACAGCCATGATCGAAACTAGGCCTCATCGTATCCATTCTATGTAGCTGTAACAATGGGTATGTAACTGTTGTTAAGATATGGAAGGAAAAGGCAATAAAGACGTGAACTGGTCACACTGGTGTAGTAGACAGGAAGCACTGAACCTGCAACATGCACTGTACAGTGCGTGCTACTGTCAGGTAGGGAACACTGGACAAGTGATTACTGAATAAGTAACAGGCATTTAACTCAGGCACGAAGCACTGTACAGAATTTCTTGACTGAAAAAAATAAAAAAGGTGTATCGCACTGCGTTGAAGTTATTATAATCCATTAGGAAGTTATTTCCACTATTCCTTCCTTTATAGGGCAAAATACTGGAGAGATAAAGAGTAAATATGTTTTTATGTTTGCTTCATATGTTAATCATTTATAGTGTGTAAACAAATTTTATGAAATTTTTCTAATTTCGCCTAAAAATATATGGTGGGAAATTATTTCATTCTTCATTGCAAACAGGTATCGGTATGGTGTGTGTGGTGGGATCATAATTTGGGCCGTCAATAATAAATATATGGTGGGAAATTATTTCATTGTTCATTGCAAACAGGTACCGGTATGGTGTGTGAAGAGGGATCATAATTTGGGCGGTCAATAATAAATATATGGTGGGAAATTATTATTTCATTGTTCATTACAAACAGGTATCGGTATGGTGCGTGTAGTGCGGTAAGGTGCGTGTAGTGCGGTATGGTGTGTGTAGTGGGATCATAATTTAGGGGGTCAATAATAAATATAAGGTCAAGGTGGTCCCATCACAGATACTGCCGGTGTGGAGTGAAGTATTAGAGACTTCCCTATACTCGGTCCAGTATCGAGAGGTCACATGACCAGTTCACTTCCCTATACTCGGTCCAGTATCGAGAGGTCACATGACCAGTTCACTTCCCTATACTCGGTCCAGTATCGAGAGGTCACATGACCAGTTCACTTCCCTATACTCGGTCCAGTATCGAGAGGTGAGATGACCAGTTTCATTCCTCGCTGCCTTTTACTTCCCTAACTCATGAGCAAAGTCAGGTATCCAATAACAGCTGGGCAGACTGGAGCGTGTCGATACCGTGAATTGAACCTGACCCTTTTTCCGCGAGAGACCAGCGCTCTAACCACTCTTTCAATCGGACGCTCAATAAATATATACTCGTAAATAAATAATATTGAGTATAATTGTGCTTCTGAATAATTTTTAATAATTATAATTGTTAAACTAACCAAAAAAAAATATGTATGAAAGATCTCCGTCGTTATATCACAATGTGTATAAACAGACTGTCCGTTAAGGAAAAGCCATGAAATAAGCTTCATTTAATTATTTATAGGCATCATACTGAGACGAAATGTCATGAGTGGCTTAAGCTAAATCTTAGTATTCGTGTTCAAAAATCAAATTTTTACGAGCTAATTTGAGACATGACTATCGTTACTGGTTTTACATTAAACAATTTATTATAATGATACCATACTGTGTTACATATGAAAATGGGAAGACATGAAAGCATTGTGACAGGCATTTAATTGAATTGGTCAGTGATTTTTAAACATGCATGCAATTTATACAGTACTGAGTGCAGAACAATTTTTTAAAAAAAAGTTGTACTTATCATAATATACAAAGTGACCTAAACGTTACTGTACAGTAAAGTACCTAGTACAACGTTGCAGTACCACACAGCAGTTTCTTCTACAGCAAATGTTGGAAATGTCCACCATGGGCTTCAAGGCATGTTTGAACACGCTTCTCCATAGTGTCGAAGACCTTCTGCAGGGTTGTCAATGAGATCTGTTGGATGTGAATGGTGATTGCTACCTTCAGCTCATCCACTGTGTGCGGATTGTTCTCATAGACCTTTCCTTTCAGTGCACTCCACATTTAATAGTCCGGCGGATTCAGGTCAGGAGAACGAGCAGGCCATATTTCACGCGAAATTATGCCATTACAAAAGATGTCCTTCAAAAACTGGAGTGATGAGCAAGCTGTGTGTGCAGTTGCACCATCTTGCTAGAACCAGGCTTCCTGAATGTCAAGCTAAGTCATGTGGGTTAGGAATGGTTGGAAAATGTCGGTTCTGCGTTTATGGTGTTATTGAAGAAGATAGGCCCAAATATGCGCTGGGCCCTGCTATGTCTTCTATCCTCCAGTGGTTGGAGATATGTCTTTTTTTCAAGTTCGTTAATGGGTGTTTGTTAATGTTATCGACGTTTGACTTTGCCGCTGTTTCCCATGCTGAAACTCCATATTTTATAACTGTTCTTACTCGACAATATTAGAGACATTAAACTACGGACTAACAATATACTGACAGGGACAACTTACAGATTGAATCCCCATAGAAGATGTTTAAATAAAAGCAATTAAATAAATAATGCTTCAGGGCACAAGAACAAAGAATTAGTTTCAGGAAAGCCAGGTTCAAATGGGGGTGGTTTCTTCACGAGCACAGAAATGTCAGAGCACATTGTCACATCGGGCTAATTATGATGTACAGACTGATACGGTCGTCTAAGGTTAGAAGAGAGGTGGGTGCAGAGCGAAAATTCAAGAACGGAAATTTTATAAAAAGCGATGAGGAACGTGGAGGTTGAATGAAAGTGCGTGACAGATCATGATGATGATGGAAGAATCAATGAATTCTTCCCTCACATTTATCACCAACTTGACTTACTGGTGGCTCGTATAAGCACCTGTCATTAGTGGGTTTTTGTTTTTAAATTATTGGCCATCTAATTTTCTTTTTTCAACTTTTATGTGAATTTCTTTCCAATTTACAACAAGAAAGAAAAAAAGAAAACAAAAGTGCGTATTACTAGGAATACAAGGAGAGTACATTCTATAGTACAAATGAACACTCGCGAATACTCACACTTTCATTTGCATACTTAAACAAGTTGAAATAAAAATAAATAAATAAATACACGAATAACGGGCTAAGATTTTTAATGAATGAATACTGTAAAAATGGATGAAATGAAGTTAAATAATATTTTTTTTTTTGGGTTCGGTTTTTGCTTTCTTCTAGTGAGGCGCGTCCCTTTCAACATATTTGGTTATATCAGAGCGCATTAACCATCCCAAAAAAAGTCAACTCTGTTGACTGCTAACCCGATCAGCGTTGATAGATACTAAGTCCTTAAAAGGACTAACATTATCTGTCTGATAGCAGAAAGGCCTAAAAAGGACTCACCAGCTTTTGTTTTCCCATCTTTATTCACATTCCATTGAAATTCACAAAAACATATGCATTGAAACATTGACAATAATAGTATGAATATAAGCATAACGCTGATCACCCGTTTGCCAGTCACTTCGATTACGGAAACAACAGCAAATGGATTGATTTGCCGTTGCCCTAAAGACGCCAATAGGCGTGATGGGAAACAGTGGCAAAGAAAACCTATCTGCTGTTGCCCTAGGACGCCACTAGGCGTAATGGCCACTGACTGCTTGACGGTCGGTGGCTAAGGACGGAAGAAGAAGAAGATAAGCATAACAATGAAAATACACTGTGCAGCTGTTAATTAGAAAAAAAATTAAAACATTAATTTCACTCCTTGCACACCCTCATTTACATACTTTTTATTGTGCTCTAAAGTTATACATTGCACATTTTTTTTTGTAATGATAGTGGTGATTGAAAGGAGAAGGAAGAGAATAAAATATATACTGTTCAAAAAAATAAACGCATAGCTACTGAAGGCACACACATGGCCATAATTTTGACATTCAATAACTTTTTTAATTTAATGAGTTAATTGTTCAAATTGCACACACGTACCTTAGGGTTCAACCAATCAATTGACGGTTGTTTTGCATCTGGGTCACGAGAGTTTTTTCGCGTACGGGCTTTCCCGTTAGTATGGTGTGTGGCCTCCTCTTGCATCGATCAGCGACTGGCATCTCCTGGGCATGGATACGATCAGACTTTGATGTGGGCCTGTGGGATGGCTGCCCACTCTTCCTGGAGTGCCTGGAACAGATCACTATGAATGGCTGGTGCAACGTCTCGACGACAAACACGTCTATGCAGCTCATCCCACAGGTGCTCAATCGGACTCATGTCTGGAGACAGGGATGGCCAGGGAAGGATGAGAATGTTGTTGGCAGTCAGGAACTGCGTGGTCAACCGTCTACAATGGAGTCTGGCGTTGTTCTGTGGAAACACAGACCTTCGGGCAGCGAAAAGGGGAAGGACATGGGGTCGAAGAATTTCATTGACGAATCGTTGCGCATTCAAGCCTCCTTCAATGTGCACCAATTGACTCCTTCCGTTGTAACTGATCATTACCCACACCATTGCACCTCCACCACCATGCGGCGGAGCTTCATCAACGCAATTTTGGGCAAAACGTTCATTTCGTCTACGGTAGACCCTACGCCGTCTATCATGACGCTGCAACAAAAAGAAAGATTCGTCACTAAACCAGACACGTCTCCATTGATTGTCAGCTGCCCAGGGACGAGGCTGGTTGGCTTAAAGAAGAGTAAAGACAGGTCCTCGGTGAGGTCGTTGTGCCCAAAGTTCAGCGTCATGCAGTCTATTTCGGACAGTTTGATCAGACACATGACGTCCTGCAGGCAATGACTGGGCAGTTGAGGAAGCTGTTGCAAACCTGTCTCTGAGGTGACGAAGCCGAATAAAGCGATCCTCCGCTGCTGTTGTTACTTTGGGTCGTCCACTGCGATGCCGGTCTTCAACTGAGCCAGTGGCTTAGAACCGGTGCCAAAGTCGACTGATGGTACTCTGATGCACGTTTAGATGCCTGGCAACCTGACTTTGACTTTCGCCTCCATGCAGTCGGCAATAGCAATGTTCCTTAAATTTATCGATAGAGACGCCATAAATGAACTGAATTTTTGTGTGTGTAGTGTTATCCTTTTATAGGGTTTCAGTTGCGTAGTCAGTGAATAGTGTTCACCCCAAATTTTGTTGCTTTCACGTGCGCGCAACATGAGCTGTGGTCAAAAATTGCGTCATAAACACTATTGACCACTGGTTGTAACGATTACAAAAGCGAACGCAATTCAGGTCAACACGTGCATTTGACACTGTAAAGAACATTTGAGGCTAGTTTTTATATACCCTAGCACCAAATTTTACTTACAATCTCAAAAAATGCGCCCTCGGATAGCTATGCGTTTCTTTTTTTGAACAGTATATATGACACCCACTTTTTTGGAAATATAGAGAACAATCTTTTTCTTGTTTTAACGTGGGGGCGGGGGGGGGGGGAGAGGAAATTATGCGTGCAAGTAAAAATTAATAATGACCAAACAGAAAGAATGGCCTGACAGTTAAGTAAAGTTCAACTTCGATACAACAATCTCACAAGCATGAAGCCTTTTTTGTGCGATTCCGTCCTTATAGCTTGATACACCAGACATAAATCATCTTTGTCGCAGGAAGCATTCATTCAGATCTGATTTCACGGCCGAGCAGGAATAGCTCCTTGCTCAGCCTTCAAAAAAAAATATAGTAATTTTAAAGGGGCCGAAGACTTATTTTTTATTTTTATTTTACAGATCTTTGTTTCGTAAATTTAATGGTTACATCTTTGTATAGAGTATGGATTACACAAAACGTATCACAAAATAAAAACCAGCACTCACGCTCACATGCATACCCACACATTGATAAAGGGGACTTCCATTTCTAAGATGGGAGAAGATCCGAGTAAAGACATCTTGGAGATAATATCGGTGGAACGGGGGCGAAACTCCGCCTAGACCGGTCCTAAAGCTGGCTGAAAAAGGAGGCAGCCCCTCCATCAACCAAAGGCACATCAGGCCAATCAGTCACCTCTTTGTCATAAAAACCCAACTACGCGAAACATAAGAGAGAAAACTAGACTGATTCTAAAGGCGACGAACTGGAACGGACTACGACTTACGGAACATGGAACACAAGAAGTATGAATGGGAAGGAAGAGGAACTGGTGGATGAGATGATGAAAGCCAAATTAGAAATCCTGGCTTTGACAGAAACAAAGAGAAAATGACAAGGAGTTATGGATCTTGATGGCGACACGCTGCTCTACAGTGATGTTGCCACATCTGAAAGGGCTAAATGGGGTGTGGGTTGTATTGTGGAAAACAAACCAAATGGATAATATCAAGGGAAGCATTCATCTCGTTTTATCCTCTTACATGTCACAGTCTGTACAGGTGCTGTTGCGTCACTTGGGAAGTCATTAGTGTACAGAGAGCTAACATTAAGACAAGGGTATAGATCGAACCATACACTTTACAGAATCCTCAACTTAAAAGTTGCTTTGTGGCAGCCATTGCGTAGCACGGCCACAATATTTGCAATAGAAATTAATGTACCCGTCGCACACACACACACACACTCATGCACAGACATAAATGGCGGTATACAGCTACTATCTCCGACTTTCAGTGCTGTCATAGCATATTAGTGGTCATCTTGGTTTGGTCTACGCGAAGTAAACAACCAAGGATCTCGGGCCCTTGCGTGTACAGAATTGTGTGTTCTGATTAACTAAAAAGCATGTTATTCAGTGTCATCTAAAACTATGAGTCAGTTTTTAAACTCTGAGAAACTACCATATGTTTGATATACATAGTAATAATAACTTTAATACTGAGGGGAATATAAATTTGATATCGATTTTCAATAACATTAAAAGTTTACAGTTTAAAGAAATGTAAATTACAATTAGGATAACATATATATATATATATATATATATATATATATATATATATATAAAATATATATATATAAATATATATATATATATATATATATATATATATATATATATACAGTAGAACTCCATTTATCCGAACCCCAATTATCCGAACATCCAATTATCCGAACACTTTTTCCAGAAAAGAAAAAAAAAATCAGATGCCACAGTCACGTTAGACTAACATTCTGAATCTTTTGATGCGGCAAACTTCAAATGTGTGCGAACAATTTGTAGAGAATGGGATGGCTAATGGTCGGTCGCTTACGTACAGGAAGTCAGTTAGATCATAAAGTCAGTTAATATCTGGTTTACCAATCCAGTGTACGTGTGCGTTCTAGGTAGAACACTGGCTAAACAGACAGTTCAACTTAAAATAATTGTGTCTGCTACTACAGCAGAATAATTTTGGGTGTACAAGTATTTCTCTGTGCGATATGGCATTTCCAGTAGGCCTAAAGCATATAAAAGAACCGCAATGTTTTGTCAATTGAAACGAAAACAGAAATTATCAAGAGACTAGGACAAGGTGAAACTGTGTCTTCATTTGCGAGGATTTTTCAATGTTGGGAAAGCTACCGTCTCTGACATCAAAAGTAACAAGGTCAAAGAACTGTGGATGACTGCCTAGATGAAGTTATCATGCTCGGAGATTTTAATGCCAGAGTTGGAAATGACCATGCTAGATGGGGTGGAGTTATCGGAAGATATGGAGAAGATACTCTCAATGACAATGGAAAGTGACTCCTTAGATTCTGCATTGAGCAGAATCTGATCATTACAAACACAAAGTTCCCCCATAAGCGCAAACATGCATACACTAGATGTGAACCAACCAAGAATGAGAAGTCAGTGATCGACTATGCCATTGTTAGGAGAAGCTCATTCAAATATGAACGGGATGCAAGAGTCTGGAGAGGGCCAGAGATTGGAAGTGATCACTACCTGCTAACAATCAAAAGAACTACTAAAAGAGTTGCTCAGCCTAGGAACTGCCCAACATCACGCAAGAAACCAAGTAAACGAGCGGGAGAAATGAGCATTAGGACCTACAAGCTGAGAGAGCCAGAAATTAAGACCAGATATCAGGGGCTTATTGCTGCAGCGGTGAGCAACACAGAAGAATGATCTGATGACTTGGAAACCCTCTGGATTAACTTCAAGGATATCATAAAGACAGCTGCTGCAGAAGCATGCGGTGAAGTCCGTCTTGGGAACAAGAGAAAAAGGACACCTTGGTGGACAGAGGAAGTCAAAGAGAAAATAAGAGAGAAGAAAATGGCATGGAAACAATACTTAGGAGCTAAAAACACAACAGGACAAATGGAAAAAATATAGAGAATATGTGACACTCAGAAAAGAAGCAAAGAACAAAGTGCTAGCAGCAAAACAGAAGTCCTGGGAAGAATTTGGAGAAAACCAGAAATTGTTCTATAAGACCCTAAAGAACATGAGGAAGGAAAAACAATGCCCTCTCAAATTTTTAAAGGACAAGCAAGGCAAATTGATTACTGCCCCGAAGGAAGTAATGGAAAGATGGAAAGAATATTTCTCAGAACTCCTGGATGGTGAGCATGGTGAAGCATCAGAAATGATAACCACTAGCACAGAAGAGAAAACCAATGATGGTGAAGATGACATAAAGATGGAAGAACTGAAGGCAGCACTGGAGAAAATCAAGATGGGCAAAGCAGCAGGGCATGATGGTATAACACCAGAAATGGTTAAGTACATGGGAGCATCAGACAACCTATTACTCTTAAGGGTTCTTCAGGCAGCGTGGTACAACAAAACCATACCAAAGGATTGGGAGATTGCCACATAACACCAATTTTCAAAAAGGGTGATAATCGACAGTGTGGAAACCATAGATGCATATCCCTTCTCAGTGTCCCTGATAAAATCTACTCTAGAATCCTAGAGCAGAGACTCCGACGCCTAGCTGAGCCACAATTGGATGAGGTCCAGTGCGGATTCCGAGTGAACCAAAGTACTCAAGACCTAATCTTCACACTCAGACAGCTGAGTGAAAAGGCCCTTGAGTATAAGAGTGAGATCCATCTGTGTTTCATAGATCTGGAAAATACATTTGACAGGGTACCCTGGAGCAAACTTTGGGACTGTTTGGCAAGGATGAACATTCCAGCACCTCTGATTAATGCTATACAGAGCTTCTACACGTCTTGCAGAAATTATGTGAGGACAGCAAACCAAAAGTCAGAAGAGTTCAGGACCACCACTGGTGTAAGACAAGTTGATATCCTGTCACCTTACCTTTTCATACTACTCATGGATGATGTCATCAAGGCATGTAAGGAGAGAACAAGTAAGTATTCAGTGGGGTACTGGAAGATGAGACAGGTCTGTATTTTGGAGCTGGCATTTGCTGATGATGTTCCCCTGATTGCTAAATAAGAGGCACATCTCCAATCCAACCTGCAAGTCTGGAAGGAAGAGCTGGAGAAGAGAGGGATGGTCATAAGCAGCTCTAAAACAAAATCCATGGTGATATCACGAGAAGAAAGAAGACATCAGATTAAGCTGGGAGAACAGGTCCTGGAGCAGGTCGACCACTTTAAATACCTTGGAGCTATTATAGACCGAAAGGGAGTTGGCCACTCGAAAAGCAGCAGCTGGGAGACTTTTTCAGGCCATAAATTGAGGATTCCTCTGCAAGAGAGAGGTTGGTAAGAAAACGAAGATGGCTATATACCGCTCCACCTATGTCCCAGTCTTGACATATGGATGCGAGTCATGGGCAATGACTACAACCCACAAAAGCCAGATCCAAACCTCAGAAATGAGGTATCTGAGGAAGGTGGTTGAAGTAACAAGAAGAGAAATGGTCCGCAACCAGATGATACGTCAAGGCCTTAAATCCCCCCCCCCCCCCCTGCAGACCCAAGTAGAACAGTCCCAACTAAGATGGTTTGGCCATGTCTGCAGAATGGGAGAAGATTGGCTACCACGACAAGCATGGGAAACAAAGAGCCAAGGATCCAGACCCCCACAGTTCGCTGGGAGGACAACATTAGACAGTCTTTGAAGGACCATGGACTAGAATGGAACCAGGCCAGGAGGAAGACAGCCGAGAGGATAGTCTGGCGCTCTCTCTTCCAAACCTCTACACCTCACGGTAGAAGGAGAATGACTAAGTAAGTAAGTAATATATATATATATATATATATATATATATATATATATATATATATATATATATATATATATATATATATATATATTTTAAATTTATTTTTATGTATTTTTTCATTTAAATGTTTTTTTTTTAAATCATTAAAAATATAATTTTAAACATACTCAAATAAGCTCCTTATCAGTTGTGTTAATTGTCAGTCGCAACATGTGTGTGCAATTTGATAAACTTTGGTCAACAGGAAACTTATGATATGTGCTCTTGAAGATTGGTGAAAAATTCAATATGGCGGATGTTTTTTTGGTTACCATGGTAAACACTTTTTTTTTTTTTTACAAAATAACCTGTCGAATTTGGTTCATGGACATACACTGTATCTTTTGAATATATAAAAAGTGTGAAAATATTGTTAGAACAAAAGTTAGTTTTCTCTGTAGTGAATTAAACACATAAATAATACCAGATTCCATAGGGAGCAGGGAGGGAAAGATGAAAGAAATGATGTACGTTCTAATTATAATATTTACTGTTTCAAACCAGTGTAAACGTCAATGTAAACATATTCACTTTAAAATTAATGGAAGTGTCCAACTTTTCAATCAGTGTAAATGTAAATGAAAACATATTCAATTTTATATTGTGAACACTTTTCAATCAGTGGAAATGTAAATATTCTATGTGTACTATTAACCTTTTTATTTAAAGTAAATATAAAACTATTCAATTCAAATGTGAAGAAAGTTTTCTCTCGAGGGATTAACCTTAATTCACATCGAGGGTAAATTCTGAGGTAGACAAGGTGGTTTAACAGGAGAAGGGGACTTCTTCTTCTTCTTCCTTGTTCATCCTGAAAAGGACGTTGGTTGCATTGTGTCTGTTTACACCGGAGCTGCGATAGCTGTGCCTTTCGGCCGACACATCCGACTTCAGCACGACATTTTTTGCGACCGGGTTTGCCTTCCCTCTTCGATCCCTACTCTCTCAGCCAGACTGCAGTGATACAGCCTGTTTCCAGGACCACCAAATGAAGGTGGAGTAGGGTCTTGGTCACCTTTGGTTTGCTGACCCTGATGAAAGCAGTCAAGCTACGGGTCGCTGACTGCATTCTCTATTGCTGCATCTTTGGGTCCTGGAGAACTAATTATCATTAAAAAAGAGAGCATTTTGTTTCTATTTCTCTGACCATAGTTGTTGGTGGTACCAGTTGAAGGGTACTATCTCTGGAACAAGAAGGGGACAGTGCCCCAAGCTTTATGATGAGGGACCAACCTTTGTAGACCCCCCTGACACTGCTGGGAACGTGCTATGCCCTACATCATTGACCAGCGATGAGCATTATTAATGATCAGTCTACCAGGAACCAAACCATTAGAAGGACCAGAACAATCACTGACAGCTAAGTAGTTCTATAAGCTGCCACGTGACTTCTTAACTAAACATTCTACCATCCTCCAAGGATGAACATTTTCTTTAAAGCTTTTCAATTTTTTAAACTGTTAAAACTGAAGTGATTATTTAATTTTTTTTTGTTTATAATTATACAAATTTAACTTCGATTTAATCATTTTGGGTATACTGCATGTTTGTATCAGTCAATTTACTAAATACACTCTAAAGACAATGAAATAAATAATACAGTCATTTTGTGATATATTCATAAAAAATATACAAAAGAGAGATGGACATGGGATCAGTTTTCCCACCCAGTAAAAAGTTTAAAATCTCAAGCACCATGCAACCATTCTTAAATCTGAAAAAAAGGATAAAGGATTGCTGACTTTAAGGGTAGCTAATTCCATTAACTCCTGAAAAAGAAATATTTTTCTTAAGGTCAAGAACATACTTCATTATTAGAAGAACAAAACACAATGTCAATGCCTGGAATAATAAATCCAGATCTGATCCATGTAGAACTACAGATCTTTTTCCCATGACAATAGCATTGGACAGATAAGATTAAATGCAAATTAAAAGTCAGCAAAACAACAAAGTATACAGCCTCAGTGATATGTGACCAAATGTTAGCTTCATTTTAACACATCAAATTACAATAAAAAACATGTCAAACACAAACAACATAATGAGACATGCTCTCATGCTTAGGGAACAAACATAACCAGACAACCTGTTCTCATTTTTTTGGAATAAACATGTCCAACATAACCAGCCATGCTCCCATATTTAGGTAGAAAACTTGTCAAACAAAACCCAAATAAATCAGACAAGCTCTCATATTTAGAGAGAAAACATGACAAACACAACCATCAAAATGATATATGCTCTCATATTTAGTTGGAAAGCTTGTCAAACACAACCAACCAACATGGTCAGGTAGAGATTCATGTGTAGAGACAAAAATTCTTCAAGTGAACCATGAAAAGTGAGGGACATGCTGGTTTAGATAAAGGTTATTCACAGAAGTAATAAATTTTAACAAATTACATTAATTTTCAAAATTTAACAAAATAAATGTCATGTGAGCATCAACTTGTTGGACTGTTTTCATCTTGATTCTAACAAGTGTTGTAAACAAAGTATTTCAGTGAATACAAAAGTATGAATCATGTCTTTTAATCACAAAATACACCAACCATGTAATAATATTCTCCAGTGTGTATTTTTTCTGCACTTCAAAATGAGCAGACTATGTAACCTATACAATGCATACATTACACATGTAAAGTTACTTCCATAAGTGTATTCTTGTGTGTGTTCTTAAACTACAACAGCTGTTAAACCTTAAATCGTAATGAACACATTTGTTAGGATTCTCTCCTGTATGTATTTTTGTGTGTATTCTGAGACAAGCACAATCAGTAAACCATTATACCACAAACATCACACTTGAAATTCTTCTCTCCAGTATGTACTTTACTGTGCCATTTCACATAAGTGTGACGTACGTCTAAGTATGACAAATGAATTTCCCTGACTCGATGGATGATAACAGAATATTGGCCTCTCATAACTTTAGAACCCCTGATCATCTGTTGTAACTTTTACCGGCATGCAGCTTTTCCACGAGAACCTTACACGCTGGATCATTAATATGTAGCCTGCTATCTTATGCGAACGTTTGAGATCGCATGACCTTTGATGGGAGATTAAAATCCCGCCCACAACCATTTCTGAGAACGATTTATAGCAATCTTTTCCTTAACGCCGGCCCAAAAGAGGACAGGCCATAGACTCACTCCTGTTTCTAGAGCAATAAACAGCAGATCATTTTCTTACCTGGCTGTCACCCCGCCTGGTGGGAGTTGCCAAAGCTCTCAGAACAGCGGTACCATCAAAGAACAGGCTTATCTTCAGAATTCAACGTGGAGCGGCCGCGATCTAAAGAATCAGGAACTTTCAGCTCACAGAGTTAGCTTCTCGGGAACTTTTCACACTCCTATGCGAGCAGCCTGAGACGGAAGGAAATCGGTAGACCGGGGGAATCGTAGGAATTGCAACGGTTAACACCACGGCGAGGTATCTCGAATTTTGCTCAAGTTCAAGAAAGGTGCGAAAATTTAACACGCCCCATTCAAGTTACATTCGAGAAGTATAAATAGAGAACTCCGATAAACTGCATTTTATCGTTCGCTCTGACAGAATCCTAGTTGCAGTAGCATAGTCGGATTCCTGCTGGATTTCATCTACTTTCGTGACTATTGGAGTGTATTCTTTCTGTGCAGACGGTAATTTATACATTAGCTTCGAGTGATCAGTGGTCGAGTTATTTCAATTGATTTCAATGGATTGTGGTGTAAATTTAACCTTATTAAATAAACCCATTTTCAAAGTTCTAGTGCAAACTAATGTTACAGCTAAAAGTATTTCCTAATACAATTGACGCGTAAATTTATTTTGCAGACGTTAAAGAGAATTATAACTTTAATACAGTTTAGTTCTGTATAGATAGATGTGCTTTTAATTGTTTTAACTCACGGGAAGTTTTCCTGATTTGTTAATTGACGACGCTAATAAGTAAATATAACTGTTATCGCGTCAGATTATAATATGATTTGTAATGCATTTCTTGTTTTGATTATCTTTCATTCAGAACGATCATTCCAACCTGCATCCCAGCAATTATTAAATTATATACATACCAATTTGATACCCAGTAACATATGATCCTTTTTTTTTTAAAGCTAAACTTGTGGCGACCTGTAATGGGCCCCGCTCCTCTGAACGTAACTGAGAATAAAGCCATTCAAGAAACACTTTAAAAATACTAGTTCATATAGAGTCCTTAAAGAAAACTGGAAGAAGAACATATTTTATTCACTGCCCCTATTTGTGAAGAAAAAGCATCGATCTACCTGAACACTATCTGTCACGTATATTCAGTGGATTTTAACCCCCTCCCCCCCAAAGAAGAACTTACCTCAGTGTTTTTCTTAACTTGTGTCATTACGGAAAAAGGAAGTTATCTCCACCAGCTGTGCCAATTTTAGGAACCACACCATACCTCACGCCTAGCCAAGTGGCTGTGACATTCTTTAGGAACTTTATCTAATAAACAAACAGTACCGTTAAACTTCAACGTCCAGCGATTTCGGGACACTGTGTTAACTTCAACAACCCGCAAAATCTGGGGCTGTACACGGAAGAAAAATACTTTTACCTAAGCCAAGGTTTAGTGCTGTTTTTTTTTTATGTATTTCCTATGAAGTGCCAGAATTCACCTTTCGGTAAGTCTGCGTGTGTGTTTGTGGGGATGGCCAGCCCTAGTGTGTTTTTTTTGAATGAAAGGAGATTTATCTTTTCTTTACCCTTTTAATTAGTTCGACCTTGTACTAAGGTGCATAATATTCCTTGTACGGGATCTCTCCTAGCGGGAATGGGTAACTGTGAACCACCAAACATTTATTCTCCCCCCCTCCCGTGAAAAAAAATTTGTTGATTTAAAGGGAGACAATTGAGAACCCTAGCTTTCCTCTACCCCCCCCTTCTTTCTGTAACCCCTTGCCTCAGAGTAATATATTTACCAGTGGGTTAAATTGCCTATCTCTGATCACCCCCCCCCCCCTTTCTTGTCTTTGGGACCGGGTTTTGTCTGTTAGTAAATATAAACGGGAAACGGTGGATGGGATATTTCTTCTCAACACCCCCTCTTCCCTTATTATATTTGTATTCTGTAACCTTTGATTTTTGACTGTAAATGTACAATTATGTGTGAGTCCTTTATGATAATAAAGGTATTAATCATTAATTGTGATGGTTGTCGGTTGGCCTAAAACTCCAAACATTTCCATCTGTGTAGGTTGTATTCATGTACGTTGAGCGACAGAATCACCAAATCGGTGAGCGCGTTGAGCGACTGGAACTGACAAACAATTGTTTGTGCAGAAGAGAGATAGGAGTAGTCTGTGAGAAAACAGATATTGTCGTAATAAGAGACTGTCCTTGCTCCTTCCCAGCGCTTGTGAATCTACTACCTCATTCTCCCAAATCCTTATTCTCACAGAGCCTTCAATATCACTTTACACTCTAAAGGGACCAATATTCATCAGCACCCTCTCAGATAAAAATTACGACAATAAGCAAACTTTGTAAACCTTGCATCACATATTCTTCTTTGATTCTTAGCCGCCGACCGTCAAAGCAGTCAGCGGCCATCACGCCTGGTGGCGTCTTGTAGGGCAACAACAAATTGATTCCACTTTGCTCGGTCGGCGACCATCCTTCGTACAGTGCCCCAACTCTGGTTCATTCCCTGCATCTCAGCCTCCACAGTCCTCCGCCAAGTTGTTTTTGGTCGCCCTCTCTTTCGTTTTCCTTCAGCGGTCCCAAGCATAGCTGTTCTTGTGATGGCATCGGGGTCTCTTCTGAGGACATGACCAACCCAGCTCCAGCGTCTGCCAGCTATGATGGTGTGCATGTCCTCTCGCTTGCTACGAGTAAGCAGATCTTGGTTGGTGATGGTATTCGGTCAAAAGATTCGGTGAATTTTTCTTAGGCATGTTGTGTGAAAAGAGGACAATTTTGACATTTCCTTCTCTGTAACTCTCCAGCATTCTGCACCATAGAGAAGCACAGAAAGCACACAGCTCTGATATAATCTTAATTTTGTGCTTGTGCTGTATTGGGAGGACTTCCAGATGTTGTTTAGGCTAAAAAAGACTGTTCTTGCCTTATTCATTCTGTTGTTGATGTCTTTGCCTGCCCCGCCGTCTGGTGTTACAATGCATCCTAGGTATGTGAAGATGTCTGTCTGTACCAGTTGCTGATTCCTTACTGATATGGGCTCAGGGTTGCTCACATTGAGCGTCATGACCTCTGACTTCCTTAAATTGATGTTCAAGCCCACCTGCTGGCTAAACTTATTAAGTCTGTCCATTTTTTCCTGGATGTGTTGATGTGAATGTGCTAGTAGTGCAATGTCATCTGCATATTCCAGATCTTCTAATGTAGAAAATGTAGTCCATCTTATTCCTCTTGGACTGCCCTCTGTTGTCTGTCGCATCACCCAGTCTATGACTGTTAAAAATAGAGTGGTTGATAAGGGGCATCCCTGTCGTACTCCTATCTTCACCTCAAAGGTTAGGTTGCTCTGCCCAACACTACACGTAAAGTTGGCATAGAGGCTTTTTATGATTGACACTATGCAGCTTGGAATTCCATAAGCCCTCAGTATTTTCCATAAACTGTCCCTATGAATGCTGTCAAAAGCCTTTTCAAAATCAACGAAATTAATGTACAGCTGTCTTTGCCATTCTGAGCACTGCTCTATAATGTTCCTGAGAGTGAATATATGGTCTACACATCTTCTGTTGCACATCACATATATTGCACTAAAAAACTTATGTGAATGTTATTTATTGTGTCTTTTCAGACAAGAACACCAATGAAACCTCATACAACAAATGTCACACTGGTAATGCTTCTCCCTTGTACATCTTTTTGTGTAGTCTTTCATTTAAAAGACTGTGTAATACCTACTCCACACACATCACACTTGTAAGGCTTCTCTACAGTATGTTCTATTTTTTTTTGCACTTTAAGATTAGAAGACTGTGTAAACAATACTCCACAAACATCACACTTGTAAGGCTTCTCTCCAGTATGTATTCTTTTGTGTCCCTTCAGGTTAGAAAATCCTGCAAACTGTATTCCACAAATATCACATTTGTAAGGCTTCTCTCAAGTATGTTTTATTTTGTGTTTCTTGAGATTAGAAAATTGTGTAAACATTACACCACAAACATCACATGTGTAAGGCTTCTCTCCAGTATATATTCTTTTGTGTTCCTTCAGGTTAGAACGCTGTAAACTCTACTACACAAACGTTCATACTTGTAAAGCTTCTCTCCAGTATGTAGTTTTTGTGTTTTTTTAGGTTAGAAGATCGTATAAACTCTACTATGCAAAATCACACTGGTAAGGCTTCTCTCCAGTATGTATTCTTCTGTGTTTCTTTGGACTAGATGAATGTGAAAACCCTACTCCACAAACATCACACTTGTAAGGCTTCTCTCCAGTATGTATTCTTTAGTGTTGTAACTGACCAGAAGAATGAGTAAACAATAGTCCACAAACATCACACTTGTAATGCTTCTCTCCAGTATGTATTTTTTCGTGTCCCTTCAGGTTAGAAGACTTTGTAAACCCTACTGCACAAACATCACACTTGTAAGACTTCACTCCAGTATCTATTGTTTTGTGTTTCTTCAGACTAGAAGAATGTGTAAATCTTAGTCTACAAACATCACACTTGTAAGGGTTCTGTCCAGTATGTATTCTTTTGTGTTCTTTCAGGGTAGAAAACTGTGAAAACTCTACTCCACAAACATCATACTTGTAAAGCTTCTCTCCAGTATGTATTTGTTTGTGTCATATCAGGTTTGAAGACCTTGTAAACTCTACTCCACAAACATCACATGTAAGGATTCTCTCCATTGTGTATTCTTTTGTGATGTATCAGACCAGAAGAATGAGTAAACAATGTGTAAACCCTAATCCACAAACATTACACTAGTAAGGCTTCTCTCCAGTATGGATTTTTTTTTTTTGTTCCTTCATGGCAGACAAATGTGTAAAACCTAATCCACAAACATTATATTTGTAAGCTTCTCTCTGGTATGTATTCTTTAGTGTTTCTTCAGACTAGAAGACTGTGTACACCCTACTCTATAAACAAAACACTTGTATGTTGTTGTTGTTTTGAAGAGGTGATGAGTGGAGAGTGGGCACATAACAGCTGACCATTATTGCCTCTTCTCGTTCCATCTTGGTCTACCCTGTTCAACCTGAAAATTGGTTATAATTGGGGTATTTAGTGTTATTATATTTTATAATTTTGTATTCAATTTAAATAACTATTGTCTTTTGCAGTTGCTGATTTTAATTTATATTAGTATTGTTCCATTTTATTTTCTCTTTTGTATTGTTTATTGATAACAATTGTCCTTTACATTTAGTTTTAATTTGTATTATTATTTGTTCTTTTTGAGTTGTTGTTTACTTTTTCTTAAACCTCGTTGTCTTTCCTTGTCATTTTCCATTATTTTTGTTTTGTTTTTTTATGATTTGTTACTTCTTGTTGCTTAATTCCTATTTAGTTGAATATCTTTTCTGAAGTACTAACCTTATATGTTTTCCTTTGTTTTATGTAAATATCTTTTACGTATTGATTGGGCATCTCTTGGGGCATCTATACTTAAAACCTTAACACCTGTCATGTCTATATTGTGATTTCTATAGTAAGTTTTTAATTCAAGCCTTTGTTGTTCATACTTTTTACAGTGGATCAGGAAGTGGTCTATGTCATTCTCTTCCTGACATGCTTGGCAATGTGGTTCCTCTTTCATAAAGTATGATGCACCGAGACGGAGACGCCACAGTGTTTTGTTTGATGGTATCTTTAATTCTTCTCTGACCTGGCACGTCCTTGTTGGTTCTTTCAGCAGTTTGAATAAGTGTCTGCCTTTTCTACTGTTCTTCTATGTTGTCTTCCATTCCTTGTTTATAGTTAGCTTCACTTGGCTCTTGATCTCCGACCTTCCCAGTCCTGCTCTTATATTGTTTTTACTTATCCTTCCCTTCTTGGCGTTCTGGTCTGCCAACTCATTACCAGCTATACCTATGTGTGCTGGAACCCACACTAGCATCACACTACATCCTCTGTTCCCTAGAGATGTATTAATTGCTAGAATTTCTTCCTTTATGTCTGGCCGGCTACGTTTACGTGGGTGTTCTAGTGCTTGTAGTGATGATAGTGAGTCTGTAAATACCATAACAGCTTCTGGTGGGTTATCTTCGATTATTTCTAAACTTTTTAGAATTGCTACCATCTCTGTGGAAAAATCAAAGCCCCTTCAGTTACAATGTAGCTCTTTTTAATTCCCCTCTGTGGTATTACCACTCCTGCACCTAGTTGCCTACTATCACCCTTGGATCCATCAGTGTAGACAGCAAGACTTTGTTTTGTTAGTTGATCTATGAACTTTCTACTTATCATTTTAGCTTCCTTATCTTCTATGTTTTGTTTGATCTTTTCAATAAGTGAGTAGTCTATGATTGGTGTTTTTAGTTCCCAGGGTGGTATTTTGCTTCTATATTTATTACTATTTTTAATTGTGTTTGACAGTTCTTTGAACTGCATTAGATCTTCTATAGTTCTCCACCCTGTTGGATATCTATCTTTATTAAAGGGGACGTCCCATACACTTGGTTGGTTTTTGACAAATGCTTTATGTGCTGGGTGGGTCACTTCTTGTGCTACTTTACTCTAATAATTTAATCTTAGTTCTTTCCGTCTTAGACCAAGGGGTGGTATGCCAAGAGTTACTTCTAGCGCTTCTACTGGTGTTGATATAAATGCACCTGTAATGGTTCTCATGGCTGCATTTTGAATTTTGTCTACTTTTGCTTTGTTAGAAGCTGCAGCTGAGTCATAGACTATGCTGGCAAAATCCAGTTTCCCACTGATGAAAGACTTGTAGAACATAAGCATTATTTTATTGCTGGCCCCCCATCCATTACCTTTTACTATCCTTAGTATATTTAGGGGTCCCCTACAGCTTTCTACTAAATTGTCTATATGTTTATTCCAATTTGGCTGTTTATCTAAAGTTATGCCCAGAAATCTTGTTAAGGATGTACATATTTTCTGCCTTTAATGGTTATAATGATTTTATTTTTTTTTTAAATTTCCTTTGCTGAATATCATACCTACTGTTTTGTTTACATTAATTTGGAAGCAACAACTTTCCATCCACTCTGAAACTTTGACTATTTGTTTTTGAAGTTTTTGGTAAATATGGTCCAAGTAAGGCTTCTCTGCAGTATGTATTCTTTTGTGTTGTAACAGACCAGAAGAATGAGTAAACTCTACTCCACAAACATCACACTTGTAAGGCTTCTCTTCAGTATGTATTGTTTTGTGTTTCTTTAGACTAGAAAAATGTGTAAACCTTAGTCTACAAACGGGACCCAAAGATGCAGCAATAGAGAATGCAGTCAGTGACTTATACCTTGACTGCTTGCATCAGGGTCAGCAAACCAGAGCTGACCAAGACCCTACTCCACCTCCACGTGGTGGTCCTGGAAACAGGCTGCATCACTGCAGTCTGGCTGAGAGAGTAGGGATCACAGAGGGAAGGCAAACCCGGTCCCAAAAAATGCCATGCTAAAGTCGGATATGTCGACCGAAAGGTGTAGATACACAGCTCCGGCGGTAAACAGGACACACAACGCAACCAACGTCCTTTTCAGGACAAACGAGGAAGAACAAGAAGTCTACAAACATATACTTGTACAAGCTTCTGTCCAGTATGTATTTTTTATGTTCAGGGTAGAAAACTGTGAAGACTCTACTCCACAAACATCATACTTGTAAAGCTTGTCTCCAGGAAGTATTTTTTTGTGTTGTTTCAGACCAGAAGACTGAGAAAACACTTTTCTACAAACATCACACGTGTAAGGCTTCTCTCCAGTATGTATTCTTTTGTTCTTTATCAGATAAGAAGAAGACTCTGCAAATCCTACTAGACAAACATCACACTTGTAAAGTCTCTATGTATTCTTTTGTGTTTCTTCAGACTCGAAGAATGTATAAACCCTTCTCCACAGACATGACACCTGTAAGGCTTCTCTCCAGTATGTATTGTTAGTGTGTTGTTTCAGAACAGAAGACTGAGTAAACCTCCTCCACAAACATCACACTTGTAAGGCTTCGCTCCAGTATGTATTCTTTTGTGTTCCTTCAGGGTAGAAAACTGTGTAAACCCTACTCCACATACATAACACTTGTAAGGCCTTTCTTTAGTATGCATTCTTTTGTGTTCTTTCAGGTTAGAAGACCATGTAAACACTTCTCACAAACATCACTGTGGTGTCTGCACATGCACACCACATGTTAGATTTATTGAGTTTGAGTTAGTGCTGATAAATGCGGCACTATTTGGCATATTTATTCAAAATGAGGCGCACCGGAAAATGACGTCAGAGTTTGTGTTGATATGTGTATGGCCAAGGTGAAGTAAAACCTTGCGCTTTGTGACAGCTGTGGTTTTTGGCTGTGTTTTCTTTTTAAGTTCCAGTATGGACCTACTACGAAGTGTGTACCTTCTGACAGGAGAGGGTTTGTACAAGAGCATGAATACTCTTGAATTAAAAGTAATATGTACGGAGAAAATTAATAAATAAGGATTAATCATGAATAACGAGTATGCATGCTACAAAGAATTTCAGTTATTAAAAGATGTCGAATTCGTTTGAAAAGAAGACTGTTTTAGTTCCTCATTGGTCAGGTAGAGAACCTGTATGCGTGTTGTGATAGAGGGGAACAAAACTATGAAAAGTGAGAGATTTTACCCGGGATGTAACGGGATAACGAGCAGTACTATAAGCGACCTCTGGAGCAATCAAATATATATTAACTGTGGACAGGGGTAGCAATTTACCTATAATAATAATAAACGACCACAAAATATATTCGAACGGCGCCCCACCACAGATATGGGGGCTGTCGTCCGTTGGATTTGAAGGACATTTGAAGGTTGCTCAGGCTATTGGCAGACGGAGTTCTATGTTGGGACAATATCGAGAATTTTGATCAATCTATCGCTGTTCAACAATGAACATTTTATGCAGAGACAGCTGTTGGAATGCAATTTTGTGCAGACATGAAATTTACAATATTCGTATACTAGGTCATGCCCAGACCTGGTACCTTACTTGAGGATCAGAAAAAACATTATATCCATGATGAAATCGTTCACGCTGATTTGCCATGAGAGGAATGCTATACCAATCTGACGAATATCTTCACGGGAGAAATATGAATCTGCGATTTTACGAGGAGGGCGTTTCGCTGGACAAGTGGACTCGGAAGTAATAGATCAAACCGTTAGGACATTGACAAGGTCACCTCATCAGTTTAGTCGGTCACTCGTTGGAAAATAACATTTCGTCTCTATCATTATATATTGACACTATCTCTACAATGTGTCTCACACGAGTAAAGGTCGGACATTCCCATTGAACTGAATACTCAGTGAACGATTTACGAGAACGTCTTCATATTTCGTCATCATGGTTGCTGATTACTACATTATAAGATTACTACATTATCCACATTTCAATTTAATATTGCGTGGAACGACCCATTGGAGTTACAGCGAAGAATGGACGCTCATGGTCGATTCAGATAAGTAATGTTATGTAACGTCATGGTTGTTGGTCCTATCATTGTTGTGCAAATCTCGCTTCTTTTATGTTATATGTTTCTTTTCTTTGATTTGCGGGCGACTGTTTAGGAGGCATTTTACGTTTCAGTGTCGTATTTCTATAGGTTGATTGCATTAATTTCTTTCAGGGATTCAGCATTTAGTGCTGTCGTGATTTCCGCTCTGTTTGAAATTAAGGCTTTCATGCGTGTTAGCTGTGCTGTGATTCGTCGTATTTTTTTTAAATTTCAATTTTGTTCGGGAATTTAGTCTGGCGTAGGTCTTTCCTGGCTATCTTTTGTAAAATTTACATTAATGATAAAAGTGATTTGTCGTTTTGTCTCGTTAATTACTGGTGGAAATTTTAATTTTCTTTTGTCTTAGAATTTTCGACTACTTACAATTTTGTCGTTTCTTTATTTTGTTTCCATCCATGTCTTTCGTTAGTCATGTCATGTGATAATTTTTCTTTGCAGCATGTATATGATAAACTATTTATTGATTAACTATAATTCTATAATATTGTTGGTGATATATCCTGCGATTCTTGTCGATAACAAGAAGCAGGATCATAAACGCTAATTATTATATTAATAAGCGTATAAAGGATTTGTGCAGGTGATATAGTTATATATATATTCACATTGTGACTATACCAATCAGACACACTATTCCATGGTGTGATGGTCTAAGTAAGGCAGAGGAAAACATAGATATTGATTTATTGTTTAGAAAAGTTATAATTTGTGGTATACTATGGCGACTCTTGACTATTTTATTAAACAAGGCAAGGCGCTGGGTATGGAAGGTGATATTTTAAAAAATTTTGCTTTGACTGCAGATGAAAGGCAGAGGCAAAAGAAGAAAGAGAAAGAAATGAGAAAAGAGAAAGAGAAGATAATAGAAAGAAATGAGAAAAGAGAAAGAGAAAAAAGGGAATTTACTATGGCACAAGAAAAAGCAAATAAGGAAGATGAGAATTCGTATGGCAGAAATCGCTGCGGAACGAGAGAAAATGGAACATGAAAAGGCAATTCGTTTAGCTGAAATGCTGCAAAATTTTGCCTTTGAGTTGAGAAACTTTCGTTTTCAACAACATCATGGGTTCCCATGATTCAGATAGTAATGGTTCATCGAAGAAAGCAATCACAACCCCTAACTTTAATTTAAGACTACCACCTTTTTCTCCTCCTCACGACGATATAAGTTTTTATTTATTAAGATTTCAGGAAAGAGTCTTACTTACTTACTTACTTAGTCGTTCCCCTTCTACCGTGAGGTGTAGAGGTTTGGAAGAGAGAGCGCCAGACCATTCTATCAGCTGTCTTCTTCCTGGCCTGGTTCCATTCTAGTCCTCGGTCCTTCAAAGATTGTCTAATGTTGTCCTCCCAGCGGACTCTGGGTCGTCCTGGAGGTCTGGATCCCGGGCTCTTTGTTTCCCATGCTTGTCGTGGTAGCCGATCTTCTCCCATTCTGCAGACATGGCCAAACCATCTTAGTTGGGACTGTTCTATTTGGGTCTGCAGCGGATGGGATTTTAGGCCTTGACGGATCGTCTGGTTGCGGACCATGTCTCTTCTTGTTACTTCAACCACTTTCCTCAGATACCTCATTTCTGAGGTTTGGATCTGGCTTTTGTGGGTGGTAGTCATTGCCCACGTCTCGCATCCATATGTCAAGACTGGGACATAGGTGGAGCGGTATACAGCCATCTTCGTTTTCTTACCAACCTCTTTCTTGCTGAGGAATCCCCGATTTATGGCCTGAAAAAGTCTCCCAGCCGCTGCTTTTCGAGTGGCCAACTCTTCTTTGATGCCTCCCTTTCGGTCTATAATAGCTCCGAGATATTTAAAGTTGTCGACCTGCTCCAGGACCTGTTCTCCCAACTTAATCTGAATTTCTTCTCGTGATATCACCATGGATTTTGTTTTAGAGCTGCTTATGACCATCCCTCTCTTTTCCAGCTCTTCCTTCCAGACTTGCAGGTTGGATTGGAGATGTGCCTCTGATTTAGCAATCAGGGCAACATCATCAGCAAATGCCAGCTCCGAAATATAGACCTGTCTCATCTTCCAGTACCCCACTGAATACTTTCTTGTTCTCTCCTTACATGCCTTGATGACATCGTCCATAAGGAGTATGAAGAGGTAAGGTGATAGGATATCACCTTGTCTTACACCAGTGGTGGTTCTGAACTCTTCTGACTTATGGTTTGCTGTCCTCACATAATTTCTGCAAGACTTGTAGAAGCTCTGTATAGCATGAATCAGAGGTGCTGGAATATTCTTCCTTGCCAAACAGTCCCCAAAGTTTGCTCCAGGGGGACCTGTCAAACGCCTTTTCCAGATCTATGAAACAAAGATGGATCTCACTCTTATACTCAAGGGCTTTTCACTCAGCTTCTGAGTGTGAAGATTAGGTCTTGAGTACTTCGGTTTGCTCGGAATCCGCACTGGACCTCATCCAATTGTGGCTCAGCTAGGCGTCGGAGTCTCTGCTCTAGGATTCTAGAGTAGATTTTACCAGGGACACTGAGAAGGGATATGCCTCTATGGGTTCCACATTGTCGATTGTCACCCTTTTTGTAAAATTGGTGTTATGATGGCAATCTCCCAATCCTTTGGTATGGTCTTGTTGCACCATGCTGCCTGTAGGACCTTTAAGAGTAATAGGTCGCCTGATGCTCCCATGTACTTAACCATTTCTGGTGTTATACCATCATGCCCTGCTGCTTTGCCCTTCTTGATTTTCTCCAGTGCTGCCTTCAGTTCTTCCATCTTTATGTCATCTTCACCATCATTAGTTTTCTCTTCTGTGCTAGTGGTTATCATTTCTGATGCTTTCATTCATGCTCACCCATCCAGGAGTTCTGAGAAATATTCTTTCCATCTTTCCATTACTTCCTTCGGGGCAGTAAGCAATTTGCCTTGCTTGTCCTTTATAAATTTGAGAGGGCATTGTTTTTCTTTCCTCATGTTCTTTAGGGTCTTATAGAACAATTTCTGGTTTTCTTGTGCATCTTTTTCTAGCTTTTCTCCAAATTCTTCCCAGGACTTCTGTTTTGCTGCTAGCAGTTTGTTCTTTGCTTCTGTTCTGAGTGTCACATATTCTCTATATTTTTCCATTTGTCCTGTTGTGTTTTTAGCTCCTAAGTATTGTTTCCATGCCATTTTCTTCTCTCTTATTTTCTCTTTGACTTCCTCTGTCCACCAAGGTGTCCTCTTTCTCCGGTTCCCAAGTCGGACTTCACCGCATGCTTCTGCAGCAGCTGTCTTTATGATATCCTTGAATTTATTCCAGAGGGTTTCCAAGTCATCAGGTCGTTCTTCTGTGTTGCTCACTGCTGTAGCAATAAGCCCCTGATATCTGGTCTTAATTTCTGGCTCTCTCAGCTTGTAGGTCCTAATGCTCATTTCTCCTGCTCGTTTACTATTGGTTTCAATTGTTCGGTGATGTTGGGCAGTTCCTAGGCTGAGCAACTCTTTCAGTTGTTCGTTTGATTGTTAGCAGGTAGTGATCACTTCCAATCTCTGGCCCTCTCCAGACTCTTGCATCTCGGACATATCTGAATGAGCTTCTCCGAACAATGGCATAGTCGATCACTGACTTCTCATTCTTGGTTGGTTCACATCTAGTGTATGCATGTATGCGCTTACGGGGGAACTTTGTGTTTTGTAATGAATCAGGATTCTGCTCACTGCAGAATCTAAGGAGTCGCTTTCCATTGTCATTGAGAGTATCTTCTCCATATCTTCCGATAACTCCACCCATCTAGCATGGTCATTTCCAACTCTGGCATTAAAATCTCCGAGCATAATAACTTCATCTAGGCAGTCATCCACTGTCCTTTGAAGCAGCTCGAAGAATCCCTCCTTGACCTCTGCTCTCTCATCCTCATTTGGCCCATACACTATGACCAGGTTGACTATGGTTTCTCCTTCTTTTAGTTTTACAACCATAATGCGCTCCGAGACAAAGTTCCATCCCTTGATACTATCTTTTTGATTTTGGGCCACAATGCAACCCACGCCCCCTTTAGCTCTTTCAGATATGTGTACACCACTGTAGAGCAACATGTTGCCATCGAGATCCATGACTCCTTGTCCTTTTTTCTTCGTTTCCGTTATAGCCAGGATTTCTAGTTTTGCTTTCCTCATCTCTTCCACCAGCTCCTCTTCCTTCCCATTTATACTTCTTGTGTTCCAAGTTCCATAAGTCGTAGTCCGTAGTCCGTTCCAGTTCGTCGCCCTTAGAATCAGTCCGGTTTTCTCTCTTGTAGTTCGCGTAATCATGATTTAAAGCAAACAGGTGATTGGCCTGTTGTGCCTTTGCATGGTGGAGGGGCTGCCTCCTTACGGCCTCCATGCAGGCCGCCCTCCTCCTTTTTCATCCGGGCTTGGGACCGGCATTGGCGGAGTTAGGAAAGAGTCTCTTGCTTAAATATTGATAAAGATTCGTGGTCTGGTGTTTTTTCGGGTCTCCTCACAGGTGATGCAGTTGGGGTCTATCTGGGTATAGACCAAGATAAAAGACATGATTTTCAGGTCGTAAAGCAGCATTTATTTACGCGATATGGTCTGGATCAGGAAGGGCTATAGACAAAAGTTTCGATCGATGTTACCGTAGAGGGTTAAAAAATTTTTGAGGATTTTGTTTCCTCCATAAAACTATGTCTCCAAAGATGGGTTGAACAGGCTTCTATCCCTAAAACGTTTGAAGGATTATGTGATCTCTTATTAAGAGATAAAATTGTTTCGTCGGTAAACCAGGATATTGTATCATTCTTACAAGAACGTAATCCGACTAGTATCGATGAAATGGAAAAATTAGGTCAACAATTTTCCGTTGCTCCTCCAAACTTGTCATTGAGCAGAGCAAAAGTCTTGGACTCATCTACTGCGTGTGCTGCGACGCACGGGAGATCGCGCACTCGTAGTCTAGATAGACGATATAATCATAGAGAAAATAATCACACATCCTATAGGGGTAAATAAATTTTTTACCATAATCGCTCACCTTCACGAGGTAGAGACAGGCATAATTTCAACAATTATAACAATAACCAATGGTATCGAAATAACCAGTATTCACACAACAAATATACGGACAATCATAATTTGTCACCGCGGGGTGGCCATTATAACAGGGACAACAATGGACATTCTCATTCAGACAATTTTTCAGATCGCAGAAGATCTCACTTCGTTAGAAGTCATAATAGAGCACGCTCACAAGCCAATGCTTGTCAGACGGTAGATAGAAATGTCAGTAATGACATCCATCCAACCAATAATCACGCCAATGCGTGTAACGTTGATTTAGAAAAATTCTAATAATTGTACAGAATGTAAGATGTTATTTCAACCTGGAGCTACACCACGGCTTAAATGTGGACATGGCTTACCAGTGTTGTCATCTTATGACGGTGTTGGTACTCTCACTTTACATAATGGGTTTTTTGTTTAACACTCCAATTAAAATTTTAAGGGACACGGGTTCCACAACGGTCGGGATAAGAAGGTCGTTAATCCCTCCATCTTGTTTCACTGGAACGTCAGTGAAATGCATAACTTTCGGAGGCACGGTAGAGATATATCCCATGGCCGACGTAACAATAACCACGCCATTCTTTACTGGGAAAGTTCGTGTATGTGTTCTCAACCAGCCTTGCTGTGACTTGATTTTGGGAAACATAAAGGGTATAAAAGAATGTTCTACTGATGAAATTTCTGCATGGGGAAAGAGAATATCTTTCTTTATCCAATGCTGTGACTACTAGAGCACAGCTGGTTGCAGAAGCAAATGAACTTAATGATAGCAATAATATCCCACACGTGACAACAAGTCATTACATAGATAAAAATGCATTCATTAACCAACAAAAAGATGACTCTTCTTTGGGACGTTTATTCACTTTAGCTACGGCTAAAACTATTACACATACAAATAATGCCAGACATTGGTATCAATTTCATGACAATATTTTGATACGTTGTTTTGACAATTATTCTTCGGTACTCAGACAAATATATTGTAGTACCTACGTCATTTCGATCACTAGTTTTATCTAATGCACATGATGTTCCTTTTGCGGGTCATATGGGGATTGCCCGCACAGCTTATAGATTGATGGCACATTTTTTTTTGGCCAGGGGTTCATAAGGACGTCGCAACGTTTTGTAAATCATGCACTGTTTGTCAGGGAGTTGCTCATAAGGGTGCGCATCAGTTTGCACCCCTACAGACCACAGATATCTCTGTGCGTCCTTTTTATAAGATGGCTGTCGACATAATCGGGCCTCTTCCGGTGTTATCATCCAGAGGATTCCGCTTCATCTTAACTTGTATCGATCTATGCACCAGATGGCCTGAAGCCATACCTGTTAAGTCCATAACAACAATGTCGGTGACTGATGCATTATTATCGATATTTTCACGTATCGGATTTCCTGAAGAGCTTCTGTCGGATCATGGCACGCAATTCACTTCAGATATGTTCTCGGAAATTTGTGATGTGCTTCACATCCGTCATACATTGAGTGCCAGATTAAATCCGCAATCAAACGGAGTTGTAGAACGCTGGAATTCTACTTTAAAGCAGATGTTGGGGCAAAAAGTTTTTAAAAAGTAACAACAATGTTTCCCCATGATTGGGACCGGTTGATACCAGCGGTTCTCTTTGCGTATAGAGAAGTTCCTAATCGTCAAACTGGATTCTCACCATTTCAATTAGTTTTCGGGGCTAATCCAAGAGGACCAATGTCTATCTTACATGATTTGGTGATAACAAACGATGATAATACGGTTACGAAATCTAGTCACCAATATGTCACAGATCTACGTCAATGCATTGTGGACGCATGTGAGATTGCGACTGAAGCATCAGAATTAGCAAAATATAAGACTCGGTCGCGTATTAATCGTGATAGGAGATTAACATCCTTATCGATTAACGATGAAGTTTTTGTTCTCTTGCCACTTAAAGGTGATCATTTGTTGGTTACGTGGCAAGGTCCTTTTAAAGTTGTGGGTAAGAAAACCGACGTGGATTACATCATCGACATTAGGGGTAAAAGAAAAACATTCCACACTAACATGTTACAACCTTACATTTCTAGACCTCTTCCACTCAAACATATTTGTGAATCTATCACAAATCAATCTCCGCATCTGGCATCTATTGCTTTAGTTGATGAAGAAGCAACTAGTTTCGCGGATGTACCGCTTGATTTTCCTGTGGTACCTATCCAAGCCTCTGAAACTTGGAAGGATGTAATCATTTGTAACGATTTACCTTCAGATCAGAAGAATCAGATTCTCAATCTATTGAAATCTTTTGAAGATGTGTTGTCTGATCTACCTGGACGAACTAACATTATTTCTCACGAAATAAAATTATCGGATCCCACTCCGATTAAGTTACGACCGTATGCAATTCCTTTGCATATCAGAGAGCAGGTTGATAGTGAGGTCGACAATATGTTGAAAATGGGGATAATCTCTCCATCAGATTCTCCATTTTGTTTTCCGATGGTAGCAGTACGGAAGAAAGACAAATCCATTCGTATATGCATTGATTTCCGTCGACTAAATAAAGTCACGATATCAGATTCTGAACCAATGCCTTTGCTGGAAGACCTGCTACCTCGTTTAGCTTCCGCTACGTTCTTTAGCAAATTCGATTTATCAAAAGGGTATTGGCAGATCCCTTTGACCGAAGAATGTAAACCATTGACGGCATTTGCAACATCGAAGGGTTTGTTCCAATACAATGTCATGTGTTTTGGGCTCAAAAATGCGCCTGCAACTTTTGTACGGATGATGCGTCGAGTATTTTGGGAGCCGTTATGACCTAATATCTTATATAGATGACATTTGCATGTTTCATGACACATGGGAAGAACATGTAGATGGGATACAATCTTTACTCCAGACACTAAGAATACACAATCTCACAGCCCGTCCATCCAAAATAGAAATTGGATTCAAGGAAATTTCATTTCTAGGACACAAAATTGGCAGACATGTAATACAACCTGATGAATCTAATTTAAAACGCATACTTGATCTTACAATCCCAACTACAAAGAAGCAAGTACGGAGTCTATTAGGATTGGTGAATTTTTACCACAAGTTTATTCCAAGGTTCTCGTCTTTGACTGCTGTCTTATCTGATCTAACTAAAAGAGGTATGCCTAACAAAGTAGTTTGGACAGAACAATGTAACCAGGCATTACAAAACATTAAGACTCATTTTTCACAGTATCCGATATTAAGACTGCCAGATTTAAAAAGATCATTTATTGTTGTAACAGATGCTTCGCTCCACGCAATAGGCGGGTGTTTGGGACAAAGTTTTGATGGCAAGTTTCATCCGATCTACTACTTGAGTAGGAAACTATCGGAAGCCGAATCTAAATACTCTATTTTCGACAGAGAACTGTTGGGTATAGTATGGACTTTGAATAAACTTCAAAAGTATGTGGTAGGTACGCATTTTACTATAATGACAGATCAGAGATCATTAACGTATCTGCAAACCTGTAAATCACCAAGTGCAAGACTTACGAGATTTGCATTACAGTTGCAAGCGTATGACTTTGATATCGTCCATATAGAAGGACATAATAATGTAATCGCGGACACTCTATCAAGAGTAATACATTGAACTATGTAACTGTCCTGGGTACAAGAAGTGACAACAAACATTGTTTATGTTCATAATCAATTGATGGATAGATTATATAGCGATATTTTCGTAGCATTAATATGTTGCTCACAAGTTGTTGCCACATATTTTAACTGCATTTCACTCATCGTGATATCATTTCACTCATTACTTGAATTTGATTTTCCTTTTTATCATTATAGTTAAGTATAGTTAATGATGACCTGGAAACCTGCAGTTTCCAGTAGCGCGCAGGGGGGGGGGGGTAATATGTGGTGTCTGCCCATGCACACCACATGTTAGATTTATTGAGTTTGAGTTAGTGCTGATAAATGCGGCACTATTTGGGATATTTATTGAAAATGAGGCGCACCGGAAAATGACGTCAGAGTTTGTGTTGATATGTGTATGGCCAAGGTGAAGTAAAACCTTGCGCTTTGTGACAGCTGTGGTTTTTGGCTGTGTTTTCTTTTTAAGTTCCAGTATGGACCTACTACGAAGTGTGTACCTTCTGACAGGAGAGGGTTTGTACAAGAGCATGAATACTCTTGAATTAAAAGTAATATGTACGGAGAAAATTAATAAATAAGGATTAATCATGAATAACGAGTATGCATGCTACAAAGAATTTCAGTTATTAAAAGATGTCGAATTCGTTTGAAAAGAAGACTGTTTTAGTTCCTCATTGGTCAGGTAGAGAACCTGTATGCGTGTTGTGATAGAGGGGAACAAAACTATGAAAAGTGAGAGATTTTACCCGGGATGTAACGGGATAACGAGCAGTACTATAAGCGACCGCTGGAGCAATCAAATATATATTAACTGTGGACAGGGGTAGCAATTTACCTATAATAATAATAAACGAACACAAAATATATTCGAACGGCATGTATAATTTTGTGTTCCTTCAGGTAGAAAAATGTGTAAATTTCTACTCCACACACATCACATGCAAGGCTTCTCCCCAGTATGTATTCTTTTGTGTTGCTTCAGACCAGAAGACTGAATAAACCCTACTCCACAATCACAATTGTGAGGCTTCTCTCCATTATGTATTTTCTCATGTTGTATTAGACCACAAGAATGAGTAAACAATTCTCCACAAACTTCAAACTTGGAATGCTTATCTCCAGTATGTATTCTTTTGTGTTGTATCAGATCAGATGAATGAGTAAACAACACTCCACAGACATCACACTTGCAATGCTTCTCTCCAGTATGTATTCTTTTGTGTTGTTTCAGACCAGAAGACTGAGTAAACACTACTTCACAAACATCACACTTGTAAGGATTCTCTCCAGTATGCATTCTTTCATGTTGTATTAGACCAGAATAATGAATAAACAATTCTCCACAAACATCACACGTGTAATGCTTTTCTCCAGCATGTATAATTTTGTGTTCCTTTGGGTAGAAAAATGTTTAAATTCTACTCCACACACATCACATGCAAGGCTTCTCCCCAGCATGCATTCTTTTGTGTTGTATCAGACCAGAAGAATGAGTAAACAACACTCCACAGACATCACACTTGCAATGCTTCTCGCCAGTGTGTATTCTTTTGTGTTGTTTCAGACCAGAAGACTGAGTAAACCCTACTCCACAAACATCACACTTGTAAGGCTTCTCTCCAGTATGTATTCTTTCATGTTGTATCAGACCAGAAGAATGAGTAAACCCTACTCCACAAACATCACACTTGTAATGCTTCTCTCCAGTATGTATTCTTTTGTGTTGTTTCAGACCAGAAGACTGAGTAAACCCTACTCCACAAACATCACACTTGTAAGGCTTCTCTCCAGTATGTATTCTTTTGTGTTGTATCAGACCAGAAGAATGAGTAAACAACACTCCACAAACATCACACTTGCAATGCTTCTCTCCAGTATGTATTCTTTTGTGCTGTTTCAGACCAGAAGAAAGAGTAAACCCTACTCCACAAACATCACACTTGTAAGGCTTCTCTCCAGTATGTATTCTTTTGTGTTGTATCAGACCAGAAGAATGAGTAAACAATATTCCACAAACATCACACTTGTAATGTTTCTCTCCAGTATGTATTCTTCTGTGTCCTTTCAGATTAGAAGACCTTGTAAACTTTACTCCACAAACATCACACGTGTAAGGCTTCTCTCCAGTATGTATTCTTTTGTGTTCCTTCATGGCATGCAAATATGTAAACTCTACTCCACAAACATCACAATTGTAAGGCTTCTCTCCAGTATGTTTTCTATTGTATTTCTTTAGACTAGAAGAATGTGTAAACCCTAATCCACAAACATCACACTTGTAAGGCTTCTCTTCAGTATGTATTGTTTTGTGTTTCTTTAGACTAGAAAAATGTGTAAACCTTAGTCTACAAACGGGACCCAAAGATGCAGCAATAGAGAATGCAGTCAGTGACCTATAGCTTGACTGCTTGCATCAGGGTCAGCAAACCAGAGCTGACCAAGACCCTACTCCACCTCCACGTGGTGGTCCTGGAAACAGGCTGCATCACTGCAGTCTGGCTGAGAGAGTAGGGATCACAGAGGGAAGGCAAACCCGGTCCCAAAAAATGCCATGCTGAAGTCGGATATGTCGACCGAAAGGTGTAGATATCACAGCTCCGGCGTAAACAGACACAACGCAACCAACGTCCTTTTCAGGACAAACGAGGAAGAACAAGAAGTCTACAAACATATACTTGTAAAGCTTCTGTCCAGTATGTATTCTTTTATGTTCAGGGTAGAAAACTGTGAAGACTCTACCCACAAACATCATACTTGTAAAGCTTGTCTCCAGGAAGTATTTTTTTTGTGTTGTTTCAGACCAGAAGACTGAGAAAAGCCACTTTTCTACAAACATCACACGTGTAAGGCTTCTCTCCAGGATGTATTCTTTTGTTCTTTATCAGATAAGAAGAAGATGGACTGCAAATCCTACTAGACAAACATCACACTTGTAAGTCTCTATGTATTCTTTTGTGTTTCTTCAGACTCGAAGAATGTATAAACCCTTCTCCACAGACATGACACCTGTAAGGCTTCTATCCAGTATGTATTGTTAGTGTGTTGTTTCAGAACAGAAGACTGAGTAAACCTCCTCCACAAACATCACACTTGTAAGGCTTCTCTCCAGTATGTATTCTTTTGTGTTCCTTCAGGGTAGAAAACTGTGTAAAACCCTACTCCACAATACATAACACTTGTAAGGCCTTTCTTTAGTATGCATTTCTTTTGTGTTCTTTCAGGTTAGAAGACCAGGTAAACACTTCAGAAAACGCCACAAACATCACACTTATAATCTTCTCTCCAGCATGTATAATTTTGTGTTCCTTCAGGTCGAAAAATGTGTAAATTTCTACTCCACACACATCACATGCAAGGCTTTCTCCCCAGTATGTATTCTTTTGTGTTGCTTCAGACCAGAAGACTGAGTAAACCCTACTCCACAATCACAATTGTGAGGCTTTCTCTCCATTATGTATTTTCTCATGGTTGTATTAGACCACAGAGAATGAGTAAACAATTCTCTCCACAAACTTCAACTTGGAATGCTTATCTCCAGTATGTATTCTTTTGTGTTGTATCAGATCAGATGAATGAGTAGTAACAACACTCCACAAACATCGCAATTGCAATGCTTCTCTCCAGTATGTATTCTTTTGTGTTCAGACCAGAAGACTGAGTAAACCTGAATTACTCCACAAACATCACACTTGTAAGTCTTCTCTGAAGTATGTTTTATTTTGTGTTGTATAAACCAGAATAATGAGTAAACAATTCTCCACACACATCACACTTTGTAAGTCTTATCTCCAGTATGTATTATTTTGTGTTGTTTCAGATTCAAAGACCATGTAAACCCTACTCCACAAACATCACACTTGTAATGCTTTTATCCATGTATGTAATTTTTTGTTTTCCTTGGGTAGAAAAATGATGGTAAACAGTATCTACTCCACACACATCACATGCAAGGCTTCTCCCCAGTATGTATTCTTTTGTGTTGTTTCAGACCAGAAGACTGAGTAAACACTACTTCACAAACATCACATTGTAAGGCTTCTCTCCAGTATGCATTCTTTTGTTGTATTAGACCAGAAATAATGAATAAACAATTCTACTCCCACAAACATCACACGTGTAATGCTTTTTCTAAAGCATGTATAATTTTGTGTTCCTTTGGGTAGAAAAATGTTTAAATTCTACTCCACACACATCACATGCAAGGCTTCTCCCCAGCATGTATTCTTTTGTGTTGTATCAGACCAGAAGAATGAGTAAACAACACTCCACAGACATCACACTTGCAATGCTTCTCTCCAGTAGGTATTCTTTTGTGTTGTTTCAGACCAGAAGACTGAGTAAACCCTACTCCACAAACATCACACTTGTAATGCTTTTCTCCAGCATCTCCAGTATGTATTCTTTTGTGTTGTATCAGACCACAAGAATGAGTAAACAACACTCCACAAACATCACACTTGTAAGTCTTATCTACAGTATGTATTCTTTTGTGTTGTGTCAGACCAGAAGACTGTGTAAACTTTACTCCACAAACATCACACTTGTAAGGCTTCTCTCCAGTATGTTTTCTTTTGTGCAGTATCAGACCAGAAGAATGAGTAAACATTACCCCACAAACATCACACTTGTAAGACTTCTCTCCAGTATGTTTTCTTTTGTGTTGTATCAGACCAGAAGAATGAGTAAACCCTACTCCACAAACATCACACTTGTAAGGCTTCTCTCCAGTATGTATTCTTTTGTGTTGTATCAGACCAGAAGAATGAGTAAACAATACTCCACAAACATCACACTTGTAATGTTTCTCTCCAGTATGTATTCTTCTGTGCCCTTCAGATTAGAAGACCTTGTAAACTTTACTCCACAAATATCACATTTTTAAGGCTTCTCTCCAGAATGTATTCCTTTGTGTTCTTTCTGACTAGAGGACAGTATAAACTCTATGCCAAAACATCACACTTGTAAGGCTTCTCTCCAGTATGTATTGTTTTGTGTTGTTTCAGATCAGAAGACTGAGTAAACCCTATGCCACAAACATCACACTTGTAAGGCTTCTCTCCAGTATGTATTCTTTTGTGTTTCTTCAGATTAGAAGAATGTGTAAACCCTACTCCACAAACATCACATTTGTAAGGCTTCTCTCCAGTATGTATTCTTTTGTGTTCCTTCAGGGTAGAAAAATGTGCAAACTCTACTCTATAAACATCACACTTGTAAGGCTTCTCTCCAGTATGTATTCTTTTGTGTTGTATCAGACCAGATGACTGAGTAAACCCTATGCCACAAACAACACACTTGTAAGGCTTCTCTCCAATATGTATTTTTTTGTGTTCCTTCAAATTAGAAGACTATGTAAACTCTACTCCACAAACATCACACTTGTAAGGCTTCTCTCCAGTATGTATTCTTCTGTGTTTTTTTAGACCAGAAGACTGAGTAAACCTTCCTCCACAAACATCACACTTGTAAGGCTTCTCTCCAGTATGTATTCTTTTGTGATGTATCAGACCAGAAGACTGAGTAAACCCTACTCCACAAACATCACACTTGTAAGGCTTCTCTCCAGTATGTATTCTTTTGTGTTGTATCAGACCAGAAGACTGAGTAAACAATACTTCACAAACATCACACTTGTAATGCTTCTCTCCAGTGTGTATTCTTTTGTGTTCCTTCATGGCAGACAAATATGTAAACTCTACTCCACAAACATCACAATTGTAAGGCTTCTCTCCAGTATGTATTCTATTGTGTTTCTTTAGACTAGAAGAGTGTGTAAACTCTAATCCACAAATATCACACTTGTAATGCTTCTCTCCAGTATGTATTCTTTTGTGTTTTCTTCAGACTAGAAGAATGTGTAAAACCTACTCTACAAACATCACACTTGTAAGTTTTTCTCTCCAGTATGTATTTGTTTGTGTTCCTTAAGGTTAGAAGACCATGCAAACTCTATTCCACAAACAGCACACTTGTAAGGCTTCTCTCCAGTACGGATGCTTTTGCGACGTATCAGACCAGAAGACTGAGTAAACCCTACTCCACAAACATCACACTTGTAATGCTTCTCTCCAGTATGTATCCTGTTGTGTTCCTTCAGGTTATAAAACTGTGTAAACTTTACTCCACAAACATCACACTTGTAAGGCTTCTCTCCAGTATGTTGTATTTTGTGTTTCTTGAGATTAGAAGTCTGTGTAAACTCTACTCCACAAACATCACACTTGTAAGGCTTTCTCTCCAGTATGTATTCTTTTGTGTTGTTTCAAGACCAGAAGACTGAGTAAACCCTACTCCACAAACATCACACTTGTAAGGCTTCTCCCCAGAATGTTTTCCTTTTAGTTTTATTGAAGTAGAACATTGTGTTAGCGTTACACCACAAACATCATGTTCATAAAGGTTCTGTATTTTTTTACTCTGCATGCCATTCACAAATCCACAACTCTTATCAACCCTATCACTTTTCTTTCTGATGTCATCTGACCCACTTTCATTTTGAATTGTGACCTTAAAATCATTCTGGGTCTCATCAATGATTGCTGATCTGTCATGACTAGTAATGGGATGTACAGCTACATCACTTCCAGTTGCTCCAGACTCATCATAATTGTCATTTGTCAACAATGCAAAACTGGTATAATCATTCTTGCACAATCTTTCCTTGATGTTGATGCCCTGGTCTTGGTATGGCACATCTGAAATTGTATGGGATTTAGATAGAAATAAATAACTAAACAGTCAGTTATTAGATGTCTTAAATTTGTGTAGCTCTATAAAAGACATATCATAACCCTCCACTCCCAAAGGAGCATAGGCCTTCAACAAACACATGCCAAGTCCTCCTGTCACGTGCCATCATCTCAAGTTCTTTCCATGTTCTCCTCATCATTTTCACCTCTGTTTCCAACTCTCTTCTCCATGTACTTCTTGGTCTTCCTCTGCCTCTCTTGCCCTGGGGGTTCCAGAACAAGGATTGCCTTGTAATGCTATCAACAGGTTTCCTCAGTGTGTGTCCTATCCATCGCCATCGTCCTTTTCTCATTTCTTGTTCCACTGGCACTTGTCTAGTTCTTGTCATCAGTTCCACGTTGGTAACTGTGTCATACCATTTTATCCCTCTATTCTATGCAAGCACCCATTTATGAAAGTCTGTAGCTTTTTGGTTGTTGTCTCTGTTGTTCTCCATAAAAGGCATATAGCTGAATCAAAATTTAAAATTGGGGATAGTAAGCCATTATGGCAGCATTACATTTCATTCTTTATTTTCAATATCCATTAGTAAAATAAATTGTTAATTTCTTTCCTTTTGTGCTCATTTTTTTAAAACAAATGTTTACATTAATGTCTGCAGACCCTACAGATCTGAAGGCTAACGAGAAGCAAAGTCCAACAAACTACTCAACGTTGTGCAAATGACTATTGGCTCAGCTCACTGAGAGCATCCAGAATGTATTGCAAACAGGCAATATTAGACAAATGTACAGCAGTATCTCACGAGAATAACTGTTAAACATGGAGACTTTAATGCAAAAGTTGGAAATGACAAAGTTGATGATGTGACTGGGGTTATGGTCTGGAAAAAGAAAGATGAGAGAGAGATGAAAAACTGATAGAGTGGGCAAGAATGCATGATATGATAGTAAGAAACACCTGGTTTAAACAGCATCCTAGATGTCTCTGGATGTGAAAAAATCCAAGGAACAATGCTCATAATCAGATTGACTACATCCTAATATACAGGAGATTTAGAAACAGTTTGAAATCTGTGAAAACTAGGCCAGGAGCAGACTGCAACTGTGACCATGTACCAGGAATAATAAAACTTAGAATAAAATTTTAAAGAAGGTAAAGTGAGCTTCAAACAACATCAAGCTAAACTTAACCTTAATTAAATCAATAAGGTAATAAGTGAAATATACAACATTACAATACAGACTAGGTATATTGCAATAGAAAAAATACAGAGTATAGATGAACAGTAGGAAATTGCTAAAAGAAATCAATACATCAAACGAAATTGTCCCAGAAGTAAATAGGACTGCAAAGAAGAAGTGGATGGCAAACAAAATTTTTAAACTGATACATATGGAAATAAGGAAATAGTAAACAAATGTAAAACAGCAAAAGAAGCATGGCTAAACCAGAAGTGAGCTTGAAGTACAGCACAGAAATGACACAAAATCAATATACGTGCAAATAAATGGGTAACAGGAAGAAGGACACATACAGTCACTGGCTGTTTGAAATCAAAAGACATAAAGTCACTGGCTGTTTGAAATCAAAAGAAACAGCACTGTTATTGAGTCATGAGAACATGATAGACAGGTGGACAGAATACATTAGGGAGCTGTATAATGATGAAACTGCCATCAATGGTACCTATACATTGTAGCGGTTGGCAGCTTGTGTACCCTGACAATCCCCAGAGCTATGCCAGTGGGAGATTTACTCCTGGTAGGTTCAACCAAGCTGGACTGGTCTGTGTGGGTAGGGGTCAGACAAAAGTTGGTACCCTGGTCCTCCAGGTTGGGGGTTTTAGCACAGGGCCGACAACCTTGTCTGTGTAAAAAATCACACATATTACAGAAAAGGCAACAAATGAAAAAAACCTCATTGCGGGATAGACATCTGGAGTCTCAGGCTCATATGACTGACAGTGGTGAAAGCCGAAAGGAAGCCATTGGCATGAAAACGGATGCCCTGACCGCAAAACACGAAACCAGAACTGGGTTTTGGAACATCAGAACTATGAATGAGGCAGGAAAGCTGAGACAAATCACACCAGAGATGAGGAATTACAATTTACATATCCTAGGAATAAGCGAGAGCAGATGGACAGGGTTGGGGAGAATAAAAACAGCTACAGGGGAAACAGTACTTTATTCTGGTAGAGAAGATGGTCAGCACAACGAAGGTGTAGCCATTAGACTAATAAGAGCAAGACTGAGAGGAAGGTTCACCAACACCACAATTATACAATGCTATGCACCAACAAACGACAGCGATGAAGAGATCAAGGACGAGTTCTATCAACAGGTACAAAAGGAAATGGAAACTGTACCCACGTACGATCTTATTGTAGTAATGGGAGATCTAAATGCGAATGTTGGAACACACAACAATTATAATGAAAGAGTAATGGGGAAATGCGGCAGTGGAACAGTAAATGAGAATGGGGACAAATTAATAAGCTTCTGCAGTATTAACAACCTGGTCATTGGAGGAACACTTTTTCAACACAAAGAAGTGCACAAGTTAACATGGGAATCACCAAACGGACAAGACAGAAACCAGATAGATAACATAATGATCAATGGCAGAAGGAGACATGCACTACAAGACGTGAAAGTAAGAAGAGGCGCAGATGTGGGAAGTGATCATCACCTAGTAGTAGCAAGACTGAAGGTGAAACTCAGAGCTGCTGGACCAGTTGCAGTCAAACATAAAAGATATAACATCATGAAACTTAAGGATCCCCTCACCAGAAAAGCTTTCGTGGTCGACGTAAAGAGACGATATCAGATTACCAAAACCAGGAAAGAACAGAGACCGATGATGTCGACCAGAAATTCAACACCATCTCAATAATATACAAGGAAAGCAGTCAGTCATGCTTGGGATTCCAGGAAAGAAAGAGCCAAGACTGGATAACACCAGAAACGCTAAACATCATAGCAAAGAGAAAGGAAATGAAAAGAAAGAAAACAGAAGCTAAGTCTCCCAGGTTAAAGGCAATATATAGTGAACAGTACAGTCAGCTGGACAAGGAAGTTAAACGTCAAACCCGTGCTAACAACAGGACATTTCTGGATCACCTTGCAAGACAGGCAGAAGAGGCAGCACTGAGAAATGAACAAATCACAGTTTATAAAATAACTAAAACTATCAGTGGAAAACGAGGTGCAAACAACATAACGTTAGTAAGAGACAAGCAAGGAAATCTCATCACCACAGCACAGGGGCAGGAAACAAGATGGGCAGAGCACTTCAGAGAAACACTGAATAAGGAACCACCAGAGACTCAGCTGAGTGTTCCTGAGGTTGAAAGTGACTTAGACGTAAATACAGACATTCCACAAAAAGAAGAAATCATCACAGCTATCAAAGGGTAAAAAAATGGAAAAGCGCCTGGTCACGACAATCTAAATGCTGAGTTATTCAAGGCAGACCCTGAACTAGCAGCAGAACTATTAGAACCACTATTTGCACAAGTCTTGGAAACTAAGACAACACCAACAGAGTGGAGTAAAGGAATAATTGTCAAATTGCCCAAGAAGGGCGACCTTGCAGACTGCAACAACTGGAGAGGAATTGCTCTCCTCTCAGTTCCCAGCAAAATACTAGGCAGGACAATAATCCAGAGAATTTCAAAAGCAGTTGACCATAAACTGAGGAAAGAACAAGCGGCCTTTAGAAAGAACAGAAGATGTGCAGATCATATATTCACCCTCAGAAACATTATACAGCCCTTGAGTATAAGAGTGAGATCCATCTTTGTTTCATAGATCTGGAAAAGGCGTTTGACAGGGTCCCTTGGAGCAAACTTTGGGACTGTTTGGCAAGGAAGAATATTCCAGCACTTCTGATTCATGCTATACAGAGCTTCTACAAGTCTTGCAGAAATTATGTAAGGACAGCAAACCATAAGTCAGAAGAGTTCAGGACCACCATTGGTGTAAGACAAGGTGATATCCTATCACCTTACCTTTTCATACTCCTCATGGACGATGTCATCAAGGCATGTAAGGAGAAAACAAGAAAGTATTCAGTGGGGTACTGGAAGATGAGACAGGTCTATATTTCAGAGCTGGCATTTGCTGATGATGTTGCCCTGATTGCTAAATCAGAGGCACATCTCCAATCCAACCTGCAGGTCCTAGAGCAGGTCGACCACTTTAAATACCTCGGAGCTATTATAGACCGAAAGGGAGGCATCAAAGAAGAGTTGGCCACTCGAAAAGCAGCAGCTGGGAGACTTTTTCAGGCCATAAATCGAGGATTCATCAGCAAGAGAGAGGTTGGTAAGAAAACGAAGATGGCTGTGTACCGCTCCACCTATGTCCCAGTCTTGACATATGGATGCGAGTCATGGGCAATGACTACAACCCACAAAAGCCAGATCCAAACCTCAGAAATGAGGTATCTGAGAAAGGTGGTTGAAGTAACAAGAAGAGACATGGTACGCAACCAGATGATACGTCAAGGCCTTAAATCCTACCCCCTGGAGACCCAAGTAGAACAGTCTCAATTAAGATGGTTTGGCCATGTCTGCAGAATGGGAGAAGATCGGCTACCACGACAAGCATGGGAAACAAAGAGCCAAGGATCCAGACCCCCAGGACAACCCAGAGTCTGCTGGGAGGACAACATTAGACAATCTTTGAAAGACCGAGGACTAGAATGGAACCAGGCCAGGAGGAAGACAGCTGATAGGATAGTCTGGTGCTCTCTCTTCCAAACCTCTACACCTCACGAAAAAAAGGAAACGACTAAATAAGTAAGTAGTAACATTATAGAGCAGTGCTCAGAATGGCAGAGACAGCTGTACATTAACTTTGTTGATTTTGAAAAGGCTTTCAACAGCATACACAGGAACAGCCTATGGAGAATTCTGAGGGCTTATGGAATTCCCAGCCGCATTGTTTCCATCATAAAAAGCCTCTATTCTAACTTTACGTGCAGTGTTGGATTGAGTAATGTAACTTTCGAAGTGAAAACAGGAGTACAACAGGGATGCCCCTGATACAGAGTAAATATTAGCAAGGGGAAGTGATCTTGAAAATGTTAAGCGAATAGATTTGATTGCGGGTTACATTGCTTGGTTAAGCTGATGTTAAGTTAAAATTGTATTAGGGGAACTCCCTCGTGTGATCGAGAAGTTTCCAAGGCGGTAAGCGTGGCGAACACTGGTCAGTTCAAATTGCGGAGATGTGTTTTTTCTGAACTGTCTTGAGCTGTGAGTAAGCTCGTGTGACTAGCCCATGCAATTATTGAGACTGAGTTGAGTTTTTTAAACAGCCGAGTCTCGTGTTTTTTTGGGCGGGACTAGTGTGTGAACTAATTGCAGTCTGTTTTTGGGCACCGACTGGAGAGGTCGGCCCTACAGTGTGTTTTTTGAGTATGCCTGCGCAGTGCAAAAGTTATAGAGGCCATTATTTGTGTAGGCCAGTAATTCCTGAGTTTATTGGAGAATTATGTTTGTGAGTATTTTTGAAGAGGTAAGGATCCATGACTTTTATTGTCATATAATCGCACTGAGATGAGTGAAGGCGAGATTACTGCAGACTGCCAGGGAGTGCAGACTTGCAAGAAATTGCCGCGAGTATTCACCATTTAGGTTGTTAGCACGGCGAGGATGATGTCCGTTTGCTAACCGGATCCATTGAGGTGATTTGAGGAGGCCATTATTATTTATTATATTAGCACGGTGATGCCGACCGTTGCTAAAAGGATCCATGAGAATATTATAGCGCATATTTGAGGAGGCCATTTAGGTTGTTAGCACGGCGAGGATGATGTCCGTTTGCTAACCGGATCCATTGAGGTGATTTGAGGAGGCCATTATTATTTATTATATTAGCACGGTGATGCCGACCGTTGCTAAAAGGATCCATGAGAATATTATAGCGCATATTTGAGGAGGCCATTTAAGTAGTTAGCACGGCAAGGATGATGTCCGTTTGCTAATCGGATCCATTGTTATTATTGAGAGGATCCATATTTACATTAGAGCGCCAATGTTGAGAGCGTCTTTGATGAGGCATATTTGAGGAGGCCATTATTTATTATATTAGCACGGTGATGCCGACCGTTGCTGAGAGGATCCAGTATTGATATTGTATAGCGCTAATGATTCTGAGAAGTGGAGATGTGACTGGAGTACTGTATTATTGTATTGCTATGACTCGTAATTTGATTATGACTGTGTATTCTATATTAATGTAACGTGTTGTGGTGTAATAAACGTCATTAACTTTCACCTGCCGTTACACCATTCCATGCCTCTGATGCGTGTACCTGTAGTGTGTGAATGTACCCACGCACACTCACTGCAACATTTAACATGGTAGGAAAACAGTAGTCGTGACAGTAGTAACGCATGACCATAAATAGCCTGTGTGGCGAGATATTTATCAACAAACAGATTGAATTCACTAACAGTATCTCGCGATAGACTGAATAAGTATGGCCAGCAGGTTGGCCTGAACATCAATCTGAAGAAGACAGAGGTCACGACACTAAATGTGGGTAATCCTGAGCCAATAACAGTAAGAAACCAGAAGTTAGAACAGACAGACACATTTACTTACCTAGTATGCATAGTAACACCTGATGGCGGAACAAGCAAGGACATTAACAACAAAATGAATAAAGCGAGAACAGCCGTTGCTATTCTCAACAACATTTGGAAGTCTTCCCAGTACAGCACAAACACCAAATTAAGACTGTATGAGAGCTGTGTACTTTCTGTGCTTCTCAATGGTGAGGAATGTTGGAGAGTAACAGAGAAGGAAATGTCGAAACTGTCCTCCTTCCACACAATCTGCCTAAGGAAAATTCTCTGAATCTTTTGGCCAAACACCATCAGCAACCAAGAACTACTTATTCGGAGTAACCAGGAGGACATGCACACCATCGTAGCTGGCAGACGCTGGAGTTGGGTTAGCCACGTCCTCAGAAGGGACCCTGATACCATCACAAGAATAGCTATGCTATGGACCTCTGAGGGAAAGCGAAAGAGAGGCCGACCAAAAAAACAATGAATGAACCAGAGTTGGGGCACTGTACGAAGGATGGCCACCGACTGAGCAAAGTGGAATCAATTTGTTGCTGCCCTACAAGACACCACCAGGTGTGATGGCCGCTGACTGCTTTGACAGATGGCGGTTATGGATCAAAGAAGAAGAAGATGATGATGAAAGACCAAATTTGAATGACCAGGACAGTTGTGAATGACCTCCAATACTTGTGACAGAGGTAGAGGATGCCAAGTGCCACATGAAGAAAGGCAAAGCACCTGGACCAGATAATGTAACAGTAGAGGAAATGGAAGCTCTGGGAGACTTTGGAGTAGAAATGATGATAAAACTCTTAAAATGACATCTACAACAGTGGTCAAATACCTGATGATCTGCTAAAATTCATACTGATAGAGAAAAAAATTATCAGGAATGGTGGAAATATGGACGATTATAGTGAATGACTGTCAATTAGTGTTGATAAGGTTGACTTTGCAAGCACAGTGCAGGGCTTTGGAATTAACACAAGGGTCAAGGTTAGTACAATCAGTTGTGTCCCTGGTCAAACATCTGATGCTGGGTGTCTCTAAATCCCAGCATCTGGATGTCCCTAACTCTAATTCACAAGATTCAAGGCCTCTGCTCTGAAGTTACTTGAGAATTGTCCTGTTGCCACTGACAGCTTCTTCTATGCACCAGTGCTTAAGGTCAGATAGACACCTCGACCTCCATTTTCTGTTGCATTTGTTGCTAATCCATCAGTGTATGCATTGTCCAGGTGTTGGGTGGGTAATGTTTCGCTACGTATTTTGTCGCTATTAATTTTCACTGTTGCAGTCTGGCTCTTTTTTTCTTTCAATTCCAAAAATGTTTATTTATCAGTTCAGGGAAATGATGTTGTTTCCAAAGTGAAAGCTTGTATGCAGTGTAGATAATATTTAATAGCTGATATTGCATTTTTGGAAATTGCTCTCATCTGTGGTTTGGTTGATTCTACAAAGTTGCTTTGTTTGAGTCTTTGCCTTCTAAGAGCATTCATTCTAAAGTACATAGGATGGTCTGTTAGTCTGTTGAATTTTTCAGCTTCTTGCTGAGCCCTGCTGTCTCTTCTATCCTCCACTGACTGGAGGTATGTAATCTTTTCGAGTTCTTTTATAAGTGTTGACTTCATGCCGCCCGCTATAATTCTCACTGTTTGATTTTGGAGTCTGCTGATTTTATTGAAGTTTGACTTAGCTGCTGTTGCCCATGCTGCAATGCCATACTCTAGGACTGGTCTCACTCACCCTGTGTATAACGGCTTAAGCACTCTATTATCTGCACCCCAAGTTGTTCCAGCAAGTTTTTTTCATTATTGCCATTCTTTACATTGCTCTCATTTGGTTTCTGTCAACTTGTTTTTCCAAGTTAGATGGCGATCGAAAGTAATGCCTAGGTTGTTTGGATTTTCATTTAAATGTAGATTTTCTCCATTTAGCACTAGTTTGTATCTCTGTGGTTTATCTGAGAAGGAAAATACTGTATATGTTGTTTTTTCCTTCATTTATCTTCATGAACCATGTTTTGGCCCACTCTTCTAGTGATGTTAGTGCTTGCTACATCCGAATGTTTGCAGTAGTGATATACTCTTCAGAGATTCAAAAGCCTTAGTCATCTACAAAGAAGGCACTGTGTGTTATTTTTGGAATATTGTCTGTTATGTCATTTATGTATGGAAGGAACAGTGTAGATGTCAGGACTCCCCCTTGTGGGACACCTGCTCTAATATAAACTTTTTACTAGTCTGTCCTTGAAGCTGTACTCTGGCAGTTCTATTCTCATGGTAGTGGCCAATCCATTTGTACATTCACCCACACACATCACTTTTGTCCAGTTTGACCTTTCAATCACTCTTTCCAAACTTTATCAAAAGCTTTTTTTTTCTAAATGTGTTTTTTCTCTTGGAAGGCATCTTCAATTTCCTGAGCTATATTTGTAATCTAATCTTCAGTAGATCTGTGTTGTCTGAATCCTGCTTGTTGAGGGGTAATAGGTGTTTGTTTTCCAAGTGCCACATCAGTCTGGTATTAATCATGTTCTTCATCAGTTTTCCTACACAGCTTAGTAGGCTTATTGGTCTGTAACCATTTGGTTCTTTCAGATCCTTGTCATGTGTATGTATTATATGTTGAAAAGCCAAAGTAATACAGACCTGGATGACCTCAGAATAGTATTTCACAAACTATGTCAACGATACAAAAGTGTTGTGATCTAATGGATGCCATCTCACTGTTAAATTATTGGCAGTAAAGAGACTGAGAGATTGGCAAAGGAAGGTGGAAATTCAAGTGGACCTCTGAGAGTGTATGAGGAAAAAGGAGAACTAATCTTATATACATTATATATGATAATTAAAATAAACCGCGGGCTGAGCAGGATAGTTTATTCCTTTTTTTTTAAATTTCCATTTTTTTTTTTACTTTAAATAAGTTTTTATGGTTATGATCCACGGAGTGATGTTATCGTCTACACTTAAATATGTTGTAAGGTACAAGCGGAGGATTTGCATCACTGGCTTTTGATTTCTGTGTTTTTTAATGCTTTTGCCCCCTCCCTTTTTTTCTTCTTCCAATGTGTGTGGAATCAATACTTGCCTACTTTGTATATGTATCTGCACTAGCACTCCAAAGAAGGTAATGAACAATCATTCCTGTGACCACCATAATTAATCACACTCTCGACCGGCAGGGACAGATAACTATTTTTCGCCTCAGGACAGGGCATAACAAACTGAATAAACACATGCACAAGCTACGATTGTCTGCTTCACCACTGTGCACATGTGGATTAAACGAACAAACTGCTGAGCATGTTCTACAGGATTGGCCTCTGTATGACCAGTTAAGAAAGATATACTGGCCCAATGACTCAACACTAAACTCAAAGCTATATGGAGCTAAAGAGAAACTTCAAACAACAGTCAAATTCATCATGAGAACTCGTCTGACGGTGTAATCATCAAAGATGCGATCACAAGAAGAAGAAGAAGAATGATAATAAATTGGAATACCAGACCAGGCTAAAGGTTCATGAGTAGTTTCACTGTTATATCTATATATGGTATTTTAAGGTGATGTTCTGATCTTACAGAGTTTTTTTTTAAACTAAGAATGCAGAGTTTAATTCTCAGAAATCAAGAAAAAACTAAACAAAAAATAAATAAATAAATTAAGCATTATTTCATCTATACGACGACCATTTCATTACCTTCATCTTTACATAAGCCAGGTTGGTCTACTTTCTTAATTCTTGGTGTTTTTGTATCTATGATGTCACCTATCTGATCATGAGTATCACCGTCTTCAGTGTAGTTATGACCATCATTGTTCTGGCAGGAAAAGAATAAAATGAGAATTATTTTGTGATATGGGTACATAAAAATGTGGTGAAAGTTGTGATCTGTTTATGAAATAATTCAGTGGCATACAAGTAGCTGTCATGTTACAAGCAGTCATAATCACAAATCTGAAGCCACAAAATGAATGCTTCATTTGTAGAAGTGATATCATTGCAGTATTAAATATTACTCCTATATATGACACCTTAATTCACATTCTTAGCAGCTTCACAAGCAAAGAATTATGGCATCATAAACAGGTTTAAAAATAAAATCAGAAATAGGTATATTTAATTGGGATTTTGAGAACACTTTAAAAATTATGAGTTCACTGAAATGAGCACACAATAACATTATGTCTATCTTCCCCTATAATTTTCTTAGCATGTCTCTGCTTAACAACAGAAACATGATGACCAAGCAAGGCAAAATTAACACTTTATATGAGAACATATGTTTATGACAGCATGGAAACAGAATGATGCCCATAGAGCTATGAAGAAGAGTTAAAATGATAAAAGCATCTGTGACCAGTAACCAAGTTCTCTGAGTTGTAATAACAGATAGATTGGATAACTTTGTTGAAGCAAGTGAATGGAAGCTTGAGAAGTTGGCAAATTAGAAGAACTTTTTTATATGAGTCTTTCTTCTACAAGACGGTTCATACATTGGTGTTTTGAACTATGAAAACCAGAGCAGCATTATGCTGCATTTATTATCCTACATGTTATAGTATCGCACTGTTGCTGTCGTGCTACAGATGAAGTTATTAGAGTACTGAAAGCTTATACAACACAAGGGCAGAGATTGAGCTAACCACTATAGCAGATCATCAACAACATGTTGCTTTGTGGCAGCCATTGAATAGCAACGGCTACAAGAACATGACATTGCTATAATGGTTTTGTCACATGCAGTGATCAGTACATACAAATGCCCAACATAGTGAACAATGTTATGCACAAGAACCCTGTGACTTTAATAAACATAACATTTGCACTAAGCTAACACCTGCAATGAATGCATTTGCATTAATGGAAGTGCAAAAATATTCCCACTTACCAGTACACTTTCACTATCATAAATAAATTAAAATGAATAAAGAATTTGTTTAAAGTGTACCAAGACCAAAAAAAAATTATTTGAAAGGCAAACATTATCACTACTAAACCACCGAAGCACATTGATATATATGGTCTTTTTGTGTTTTCTTTTTTTTAATTACTGCATGTTAATGGTTTATTAGCCTAACCACTAGGGTGTCAAAGTTTCCCAATTTTTGTTTATTTCTTGTTTATTCTTCTGCATGTCTTTATCACTTGCTACTTGCAAATGTTCTCTCCCATTATGACCTGTCACACTCAATCGAAAAGATTCTCGATTACCTTAATTATTGAAGTCTACCTACCTTGATTTACTGAAAGTGTGATTCCAGGGTAAAAGATAAACGGTGGCTGTCACAATTGACTAAGAGGATGCTTATAACAGTGTAGACTTTGCAACCCTAGTAGACTCTATAATGGCATTTGGTGTAAGCTATTGGCTAACAAGGTGGATAGCAGCTGCCTTAACGGAGAGATCAGTGTCACAGAGGTTTTATGATCATTGAATTGCCTATTTCCTCTTCTTTTTCTTTCACCCGTATCTTCTATTTTATTATCACTCTTTATTTTTTTCCTGTATTTTTCGCATTCGTTTGTTTGCGAGAAATAATTTCTTTCCCATTCTCCCTTTGCCGGTTTCGTTTTCTCATTTAGAAACGCAGTAGATGACATAACGTGTCAGTCTCTACAGAGACGGGAGAGCGTTAAAATGCATTCTATGGCATTAGATCACAGTGGACGAAACTGTGACTTTCGCTTATCTCAGACATACGAGCAGACTATGTCTGCACTTTCAGCTGACAGGCGCGTTTTCTTCGGCTGAGCGCTCAGGAAAGGTGCGATAACTGGCATCTCTACGGCGCAGTACGTAGAACAGGTGTCTGGGAATTCCACCTGACACGACACTCATTGGGGCCCATGGTCAGCGCGAGGTGTGAAAACTGCCTGGGCATTGGAGACAAGCCGTCTGAGAGTCGCTACTGACACGCGCCCTCTCGGTCAGTAGGTGGCAGTTACGGCATGCGTTTAAGTGTTAAACGTAAGTGTTAAAGACGGAAAGGGGAGAGTACTTCGTTTTGCGAAATTAAACGTTTACCTCTTTGTCTGGTAATAGATATAACCAGAATGTTAAACTAGATTTTCATTCTGACTCCTAAAATGTCGCAGTAGACAGATCGCTGTGCTAGATCGAAATATCTGTGTTTTGGCAAGTCTGAGTTCTTGGCCATTTTGCCGAGCTCTAGACTACCATTAGATTGCAGTATTCTAGTTCATGGTTTAGTCTGTAGTTCTGTATGGAGGTAAATATATTATATTAAATATCTAGTATTTTGTGAAGTGTTTAAAGTGTTAAATCGCTTATTTTATTTCACTAGTTAGATTTGGTGCAGAGCGCTTAATTTATATAGTCTGTATTATTTTATAGTGACGAGTTACAGTGGAAAACAGAAATTATATTTCTAGCTTAAACTCTGTCGGCTATTAAGGAATTTAATTTTACTGCTAAAATAATCAGACGAGAATAAACTTTCTAAACTAACTTTAGTAATGCTAGATGCTTCATGAGTGGTGACGGTTCACGTAGGTATTCCTAATTCATGAGGATTGATTTTATGTATATAACTTATTTCACAGGAAGGTTTAAATGATAAGTCAAGCGGTACACTTGCAGTTAAACATGTAAGTTATAATCCGAGTACGTAGCATGTATAAGTATTTTATTTGTGGTTTTTCTTCCCTATGCAGTGAAAACTGGGGTTAACCCAAATTTTGCCGGCGTTTAGTACAGAGACATACCTGTGAGAAACATAAACATTTTTATCTTTTAACCACGTGGGTTTACAAGTTAACACCTGTCTGATAGTGCATGTGTCTTCATAAATAGACAGAGTACAACTCTCACTAACGGGTTTTATTAAAGACTAAATGTTTTATACTGGGCCTTTGAACCAGATCAGATTTTCTGCACAAACTCTATGTACAAATTTAGCCGTTGTGGCAAGAAACATATTAACGTCAGTAACATTCCGACGGAGTTTTGACTAGTGGTGTGGTGACCAAATATAGTCTTTTCCTGAAAGTAGACCCTGATCTGACATTCCTCAATTCTAGAAACCTAAGCTATTGACACTGTGCTCGTTGTTAATGTTTCGTGCCTGGACAATTTTAATGTGACCTAAACAGACATCCGAAAAATAAGAACACCCAAGAAGTCGTTCCCGGAAGCAAAGAATTCATCCTGTCTTTTTGGAACTGGGGATTTCTTGGTCAAAGACTGCCCTTGATGAGTCTGTAGGTGAATGTCCTAAAAATTGTTTTACCACAAGTGGCTATCTAAGCTGTGAGTATGAACATGTGCACGTGTGCTCGGCTGAATGAATAAAGTGAATGCAGGACGGAGTGATTTTTTTATTGTTGTAATTGGGCACCTGTTGGGGTCGTTCATTCTAATGGTGAAGAACTTCGTTACGCGAATGGTTGCAAAGAAACAAAAATGTCAGAAAATGTTCTTCAAAACGAACTCCAACAAGTAGTGTTTAACTGGTCACTTACTGGCAGCACACAAGTCTGTGATGACTGTACATATATTTTTATTTAACGTGACACATACGGAGTGGAACAAGACGATCATAGTTACAGGTGCAAAAGGGTCATACGTCAAAAATGTTGATAATTACTTTTCAAGTTTATGAAGATTCTCTAACAATTAAGTCCTCTTATTCAAGTGACTAAGGGTCACTTCCTCTACCATATCATATGTATTGCAGTCAAGTCCGTTGACCTTCTTTCAAGGACGTATCTTATGGCCAACGGATTCATTCTCAAGGAGCAATACTTCTTATCATACTTGTAACAATTCCAGACTTTTTCCATACGATACTTAGGTAGCATATATATATATATATATAAAATCCAAACAAAGTCATCCACGACAATACGACCAGGTTAGAGTTCTGTGTTGACTAACCTCTCTATATCCATGCCACGACTTTGGCATTGACGAAAATACGGCATATAAAAACATGTGAAGCATACAAATCAATTAACTTCGTTTACTCGTAGGTATCCTCCCTCTACGGTAATTCAAAAGGGCTAACGACTCCGTCTGTCCATTCTAGGAATGACATACTACGATGAATTCCCGCTAGACCAAAACTAGGAGCGGCCTGATACTTTAATTTAACTCAATAAACATTCGATGTGACATGGGGCGACACTTACTTGATACTTCCACTATTGGCTTCATCATGAATACCAGTAGATATCATTACAAAATAATGGCTTCTTCAAACTTGCCAGAAAAATCCAAGAAATATATATCGGACATAAGCATGGTCCGAACTGCCCCGTTCAAAACATGACGGCAGAATTCCCTAACTAGGTTACCCGTGCGTCCAAAGCAACTCACACTGCATTGTGCACGTCAGTGCGTGAATCAATCGAATGCACAAATAATATAACTATTTTAAGACTGGTGCGTACATTTGGCAGGACCGAAGACTACCCCCTTTTAGGTAATAAATGTACGTAACAGCTCCCTTATTACCTCCCCTTAAAAAAATTAATTCTATTAATTTTTTTGAACTTAGTACCCGAGAGAGGTGAGTCAAAACTACCACAAGATATATGAAATGCATAAAGTTATACCATATTAAGAAAAGAATATTAAACGAAATCAATATAACTAAATGATAGTATGCATTAAAGCACACATCCACACTTGACCTACTTTGGAACGATGTGGTAATATTCGAAGTAAAAACAAGTTGAAAATGAAAAATGAAAAAAAACCATTAAAAAAAAGATGATAATAAAATTCAACTAAGTTTTCAAAAAAAAATTTGAAACATATGATTTCAAAAATGAAAATGAACAGCAACACTGATGATGATCAATGACAAGAGAATCAATAAAACAGAAAAATTGAAAATACAATGTGCAAAAATGAAGCAATGCAAAATTAAACACTTTAAGAATCAACACCCTTTATGCCTAGCAAAACCTCTCATACCCCAAGATCGTTGTGCGTGGTGAAGAGCCACACCCTCCTCGAGGTAGTCCTGGTAACTGAGGGTGCGAATCCTCAGGCTAAACACAACGGATCTAGAGGAGCAAACCTCGATAATAAAACCGGTGCACTACACCGTACACGCCCTCTGTGGGTGGGAAGGAGCCAGATGGATACTGAACAAGTCTTGGGAGTGGGAACGAGTGTGGACTGCTCCCTGAAGATCGGAACCCATCGTACAGGCACAGAGACTCAGGACGTGACGATCCTATTGCCTTCAACTCTTGGTCACATGCCTAGAGCCTCGGAGAACTCAGCGTAACCAGCAGGCATTTTAGTGGGGGGGAAAG